>JARYHS010014529.1:0-21659 GCA_031002005.1 Vandiemenella viatica
TTTTTTTCTTCGTCTGGTGCTGAGACGTGTCATTCTGTGTCTCTGCGTGTTTGTAGCGAGGAATTCCAATAATGTCTGTCACTCTAGCTCATTTAGCGTTGCCCAGGGAACAAGTATAGACTGAGCTAGTCTACAATAGAGGGTTTTATTCAAAATGACTAATTGCTGTTGCTTAGAATTAAAAAACAATCACATATGATGCCGGTGACTATTATTTAAGATTATAAAGATCGTTTTTAACAAAACCAATATACGTGAACTTAAAAATGCGGCATGATGGTCAATTTGAAACTACCTATTGTCTCATCAATGACAACATACTGTGACCAGTATCACTTCTGCTTGTGCTGTAGATAATTCATTAACAACCAAAGAGGAGATGAGTATATATGGAATGATCGATCACTTGATAATATAAAGTTCACTTAAATGCCAAAGAATATCATCAAAGCAGATAGAAATGGGGTCTTACAAGTAAAAAATTACAAAGTAAATTCTTTAGAATCTCCATTCCTGATAAGTTAAAATAACTGACTTCATTCTACGTTTGCATACGCATTCTTAATATGTGTTGACAGTACCGAGCGAGGTGGGTCAACGGTTAACGTTCTGACCTCGCATTCAGAACATGGGTTCGAATCCCCGTCCGGCAATCCAGATTTGGATTTTCCATAGTTTCCCGAAATCATTCCAGGCTAATGCCGGAATAGTTCCTTCAGTAGGTCATGACCGAATTCCTTCCCATTCCTTGACCCCAATCCTTTGCGCCTCTAATTATTTTGACGTCGACGAGCCGTAAAACCAGAAACCAAAAAAGGACAGTAATTCTTAGGTGTAGTAACGCTCGCTGCAATACGAAAAATGGATGTTTTAAAGTCGTCTCTACTATTTCTCATCCTATTGTTACAACACTTTAGCAACGTCTGGTGCTTGAAACAGTAGTTAAATTGTGAGAATTAGCTCTTGAACGGATGATAAAACTGGTCATCAGAGGCCTGCCACTGTTACTGGTGGCGAAAGAAGTGCAGGCAGCTATAACAAAAGCCGGGTTCACGGACTCCGTGTTGCAGCTCAAATCTTCAGCTTAACCGAGCAGGAACATGCTGGAACGGCCGATGCCGCTTTTCATTGTTTCCGGTGCCAGAAACACGGTCACGTCAGTCGGTATTGCCGCCTGCTCATGGGGTGCATCAGGTGTGGAGGTGGTCACTCAGCGAACGACTCACGCTGAAAAAAGGGGGCGATGGTCAGCCGACCTGCGCCAACTGCCGCTGCCAGCACGTGGCATATCCTACAGGGGCTGCCCCAGCTACCAGGAGGCGAAGAAGAGTATGTCCGGAAGGATGAGCGAGAGCAGGAAAAAGAGGCAGGCACCACAACTACCCGAACAACAACTCCCACAACCAGCAAAAAGGGCCAACTAACCATCTTTGGACACCATTCCAGCAAACAACTGCGCCCCAGAAATGCACCCAACAGCTGCTTCCACTGCAGACCTCTCCTCAGTTATGAAGCAGTTGACTGAGGTTGTGCAGGAGCTGGGTGCCATTGCAGAGACCCTGCTCCAAGCCAACGCGCCCGCGCAGTACCCACCGCAAATCATCAAGCAGAAGATGGCCATTAGATTATTGGAGGGTATCAGAACCTGTGCGTGGAACGCAAACGGCCATAGACAACAAAGCACTGAGTTTCTAAGCTTTGTCCGGAAGGAAGAGGTAGACATCTGCCTCGTGTGCGAAACGCACCTGAAACCAGGAATGAGGGTGACTGTACTGAACTACGTCTGCTAACGCAGGGACAAACAGACTGCGGCCGGCGGAGTGGTGGTGTATGTCAAGAACTCCTTTAGGCACCACGCGACTGCGCTGCCTAATCTCACAAACATAGAGGCCACCGCAATCGTAATACACACAACAAGGGACCGGGTCACCATGGCAGCGGCCTACCAGCCAACTGGGACAACTCTGTCGGCTGCGGATGTGGTGGCCCTGAGCACCATCACGGGAAGATTCATCGTCTGCGGAGATCTCAATGCCAAGAACCGGAACTGGCATAGCCGAGTCACTAACGCCAGTGGCAACGTGCTGCAGAGTGAGCAGAGGGGCTTCGCGGTCTGGGCGCCGGAGAAACTGACCAAATTCCCTGCGGCAGAGCGCTACAGGGCCGACATACTGGATGTCTATATAACGCGGGGTATCCCAGCCAGACCGTTCCTGCAGTCAGTCCTGCGGCTCTCCTCGGATCGAAACTCAGTGCTAGCGAATTTGGACGTGGGGCCAGTTCAAGGATCAGCTGCAGCCAATAACTGAGGAACAGCTACATTACAACATCCAAAACGTAGACGAGGAACTTCAACGGTGGACAGCAACAACACTGAATGCAGCAGAAAGGGATGCTCCAGAGAGAAAGGCGCGACAAGGAAAGAAATTGCCCCAGGAACTGCTGGAACTCATACGGGTGAAGAACCGTGTGAGGAAGAGTTGGCAACAGACGAGGGATCGCGTATACAAGACGTTGCTCAACTGGCTACAGCAGGAAGTTAAAGCACAGCTGGAGAAGCACCGCAACAACCAGTGGGACAACCGTGTGGCTCAGCTGCGGATAGAAGACGGAACTGCCTGGCATCAAACCAGGAAGTTCGTCAGGGTGAGGAGACGCGCTCCAGTCCTCCATGGCACGCAAGGGCTCGCATACACAGCAGAAGACAAAGCCAACACCCTGGCGGACGTCTTCAAGGACAACTTTCGGCCCGTAGCTGAGCCATACAACGATGATCACATCGAACATGTGCACCACCAATTGCACCAGTACCTGGCACACGTAGAAGAGCAAGACAAGGAAATAGCTGACGAAAGGGAGGTGCTGGAGATCCTAAGCAAGAGGCTACCCAACAAGGCGCCAGGCAACGATGGCGTCAACAACCTGATCTTGAGGCATTTACCACCGGCTGCAATACAAAGACTTGTGCAGATTTTTAACTGCATCCCTCGGACGAAAAAATTACCGTCGGGCTGGAAAGAGGCAAAAATAGTAACCCTGCCTAAAGTGGGGAAGGACCACACTTTTCCACAAAACTACCGGCTCGTCTCCCTGTTGCCAGCGGTGTCCAAGACGTGCGAGCGGCTGCTGCTACAACGACTGATGGCCCACGTCATGAGACTACAGCTCATCCCGGACGAGCAGTTCGGGTTCCGGCCGGAGCACTGCACGACACACCAGCTGATGCGGCTCGTCGAACAGGTCACCGATGCCTTCAACCAGTGCCGGTATTGCGGTCTGGTGCTCCTCGACGTCGCGAAGGCATTTGATACCGACTGGCACGAGCGACTGTTGTATTAGCTGCAACGAGCTGGAATACCAAGATCACATGTCCGGCTACAGCCTAGTTACCTCAAGAACAGGAAGTTCAGGGTGAAGGCATAGAACCCCTGTTCTATGAGAAGATCAATACGCGCAGGTGTCCCGCAGCGCTCGGTACTGGGGCCGGTGCTGTTTGTCATCTACACGTCAGACATCCCCAGGCCGATCGCAGTCATGGCACCCTACTACGTGGACGACACCGCGCATTTCACTTCATCCTGGAGTCTGCAGCTCATCCTGCGACGTCTTCAGGCAGCCTGGGACCAACTGCAGGAGTAGGTCACTCTGTAGCGTATAAAGATCAACGCCATCAAGTCACAGTTTATCATTATCAGTAGAAGAGGGCAGCCAGCAGGAATCTCCCTGCAACTGTTCGGGGAACAGTTACGGCAGCAGAATACAGTGCGCTACCTCGGCCTCACCTTAGACCACAGACTGACGTGGAAGAATCATGTCGAGGAGGTAAGGAGCAGGGTAAATTAGCGGTTGGGTGCTCCATACCCAATCCTGAATGCCAACTCTTCTCTGCCACCACGCTGCGGCATCCGTATTTACCAGGCGCTCACACGGCCGGTCTTCGATTATGCCTGCCCAGTGTGGGCATATGCCGCCAAGTCGCACATAAAGAGGTTGCAAGTGATGTAATACCGGACGCTGAAGAGGGCTCTCCACCTCCCGCCTAGGTTCCCGACGGCGGACCTTCACCAGCAGGCACAGGTTCCCGACGGCGGACCTTCACCAGCAGGCACAGGTTCCCACGCTCAGGGCGAGGATGACAGCCATGGCCGAGAAGTTCTTCGCCAAGGCAGCAGCGTGTAGGAATCCTCTGATCAAACAACTGGGCGATTATGAGACGGAGGAGCAGCGCTACAAGAGGCTGAAGTCTATATTCGACCCCGGACAGTGCCAGTGCAAGCGATTGAGTGAAACAGGTCCCACCTAGGTGTCTGTGCTGTCCGGACGGAGATTCAAACCAGTTGAAGAGTATGTTAGTATAGTTTATATGTGTGCAAGACCCTTCAGCACGTTTTTGGCAAAAAGGTAGCATGTTATGTCTGTAAATTCGTGTTATTCTTCCCGTGTTTTTTTTTTTTTTTCTGTGATAAACTGTTAAGTTTATAACTTCGTCTTAATGTTTCCGTGTCTGTTGCTGTGTTAGTCTGTAAGGTTTGTACTTAAGTGTTATTGTTTCTGTGTTTTTGTTTCTATGTAGCCTATAATGTTTGGAATTCTATGTTATAGTTTCCATGTTATTGTTTCCGTGTCTGTTGCTGTATTTGTCTGTAAGGTCTGTAATTTAGTGTTATTGTTTTTGTGTTTTTGTTTCTAATGTAGTCTGTAATGTTTGGAATTCCTTGTCATAGTTTCCATTTTACGGTTTCCGTATTCTGTTTCAGTGTTAGTCTGTAAGATTTGTAATTTAGTTAATTTTTTCCTGTGTTAGACTGTAATATTTCTGGATGTTACTGATATTGTGAAAATTGTGGTACAGTATGGAATTTCGAGAATACTATAATGTACTAGTCATATTGCTAAATACTAGAAAGAATCACCATGTACAGGAAAAAATTATATCAAAAAATAAAATAGTAATGATATAATAATAATAATAATAAAAAAGAACAAATATAAATATATACATAAAAAAGAATTGTGATTAAGGACTACAAATGTTAAGATGTTATTACCTTTGTATAAACTTACTGTTAAACCCAAAATTGTTATTAGCTATAAGACCAAGAATGTAAGAAAATGTGGCAGATGTCATAGCAAGAGTGACAGGCACCCCTACCCATATACAGCTAATCCCACAAAAGGAATTAGCAGAAATTTCATGCGCTCGACATCTCGCGAGGCATTCACAGTCTTCTAACTCTAATATGACAGCTAACCTGATGAAGGCAACGGAGGTAGTTGCCGAAACGTTGTTGTTAAATAAAGAGTTTAATAATTAAGAAATTATCCGGCAGAAAACGCGTAAAGTATTTATTTCAGTGGTTAAATTGTTCGAACCCCAGCAACGGTAGAAATTTTTATTATGACTGTAGAAGGTATGCTGTGGCACAGTGCCTAGTTATCAGGTTCTGAACCATATCTATTTCCTGGATCGTGATTTATAGAAAAACTAGTGTCTGAAAGTGAGGTATCGCGTATTAATCGTTTAGTTAATACGCAAATGTAAATTTTTGACAGCGACTCTTTCATGCTTTAATTATTGTATTAAATTCAAGTCAGATAAAATGTAACTATAGGTTCTTACAATTTTCAGTATTTCCGATCATTACTAAGTCGCTCCAAGAGTAATCAAAATACTGTTTCGGAATATTTGAATACTCAACTTCCTTGCATGTATCTTTAGAACTGAGCTCCGTGCGTAAGCAGTTAATGATAAATTCGATCAGGACGCGGATTCGATTATTCATCCTCAATATATTTCTCGACTAAGAGGACTAGACTATCAACCGATGATCCTGCCTTTGGAGACGTATACCAATTCAGTTTTCTAAAATGCTTGGCTTTCTCGAGAAAGCGTTTTGATTTTGTCAAGAAATATTATGATAGCTGAACACATGCATGATTACTAGGGATTTACGCCTTATTGCTGTCGAGGTTAATAGAACCAGGAGTTTTTTTTTATGCCTTTACCCCTTGTCGAGTCGAGGTCATTATCTGGATGCTCAGACGGGGATTTGAACCCACCTCCTCCCGAATGGGAGGCCAGAGCGTTATCGCTCACTCAACACGCTCGATAGGATGGAATGAGTGGGGCAAGGAAAGGGATGGAATTCGTACATGGTGTTTTAGAGGAACCATTCTGTCGTTTGTCTGAAGTAATTTTGGGAAACTATGGAGAAGCTGTGTGGCCAGACTGAGATTCAAAACCACATCTTCCCGATATCATATGCAAGCGATATCAGGATATTTCGCCGTATTCTTCCGTTCGGTATATAAGTCTGTACTACAAATTTCATTTTTGGAATATAGTGTGACCTGCGGTGGATAATAGTTTATCCTGTGACCATTCACGACAATTATTTATGAAAAATAGTTTGAGCACTAACTGGCTCCACATTTTAACCACACATTTTCCTGCTTACTCTCCTGCGGAATTTATTACCAGTAGACACAATCCTTACGTCAATGTATACAATCATTGTTCCAAAGTTTTGATTAATTATGAGACATTCTGATCCTGTAGGATATTTTTTTTCCAATAATTGGGAACAAAGTCACTAGATATGTTTATTGTTCCACCTTATCGGAGTTCAGACAGTACCTGGGAATGTTGACTACCCAACTTGACGTTTTTCGCTAAGCACGGAGAACACATTATTTGCAGTCGACTGGGCTCATGAAATTTTCCGCGCCGCCAAAACTTTCTTGAGTTTCGGACTCCCCTTAGCCCGCTTTTACGGATGTTTGTGGGCATCATTGGAATTTTGGAGGTGTACTGTGTGAACAGACAACAGGTTTCCCTGTAAGAAGGAAGTGTCATCAACTAAGTTAAATTTCACAAACACTCTATTCAGTGTAATCACAAATCTAACGTAAGCCAAGCACATTCGCCAGGTTGTCATACAAAGCTACACAAGTTAGTCCAATCAGCAGTACTCGATACCGACTACCGTCTGGCATCCGACTGGCTTCTGCCTACTTCTGGCACCGACTGACCGAGAGCCGTTGGAGGGTAGGAGGGGTTGCGGAGGCGCCTCTCGTGCCCTCTCTGCTTCTCACTGCATAATCGCGAACGCTGAAATGTGCGGGTAATAAGACATGTCAGGTGAGACACTGTTGTTGTTGTTGTTGTTGTTTTTTGCGGTTTAAGGGCGCGTCGATGGCGGGGTCATTAGCGCCCTAACGGTGAGACACTCTTTCTAACCGTTTACGATTTCTGCATTTCGATTCAGCACCTGAGGATTAAAGACTAACCTTTTTTTTTAACTTTGTTATTTTCCTACGTCAACTAAACAAATTTACAAATACCACTGAGACACTAACTTTTATAAAAAAATAACGTCAAGTCAAAGTTCTATTGAGATCACAAAGAGCAACTGTCAGAAGTTAAACCGCTCGTAAGATTCCAGAACACAAAACGATGACACCTCCTCTGGCGTAAAATTCAACAATAGTGACTCGGCTTAGCAATAGTTTAATCCGTCAGCAATCTGTTAGTATAATTAAATTTTTGATGCCGATTACAGAATTTGGCCTTCAGTGGCGAAACTGAAACCACTGATTTTGTTATCATACTTTTTATTGAGTGCCCACTTGCACAGAAAAATATTTGAATAGTAACCCACGTCAGAAAAAAGAGGGTATGCAGCTGCTCGTCACTTAGTTAAAAACCATTAATCACTTTTGATGCACTCATGTAACTCTTTTCACTGGCTTACGCTACTAAGTAACGTCTACATACTCTCATTTCGTATAACATAAATCCTACTGGAAGATAACCAAACCAATTCAGAACGGCTACATATATCAGTATTACAGAAAAAATTTGCATTCAAGAAATCCACCTTCACATCACAGTGAACAACTGCTGTTGCCGCAGGCTTGAAATACAAGTGGAACAAGTACTGCACCCACAGTAAGAACAGTGTAAATATTTGGGATTTAAAAATTCAGAGTGGACTCTCACGCATGGTATGCAGGTTCATATCATGAATGAGTAGTTACTCCATACACCAATCGGCTTCAGCGCACTAGACCAGACCGTCACCTACATCAGAGAGGAAATCGTTAGGTATTGTTGTCGCCAGCCTAATTGAATTAGAAGATATTAATTTATTTTGGTAGTGCTTCACGCCCCGACGTCTAGGTCATTAGAGGTGGGAGAGGATAGGTAAATAACGAGCGGGAATGGCCTTATCCAGACATTCACCTGGAGTTATTTCGGGAAACAATGTAAACCAAAAATCTGAATGGTCGGACGAGATGTTAAAACGAATTCTCGATGTTGTATGACATGAGCGTTTTTTTTTGTGCTTAAATAATTCTTCCCGACAGACGAGAGCGAGCATGAAACATGTGTGAGCTCAGAATAGTCGTTTTGGCTTTATGTATGTTGCATAGCCACAGGGGTTATAATTGTAAAAGTTGCTAGTCAGGCAAAAAATCGCATATTCAATAGTATAATTACTACATGATGATCCCCACCATCCAATAATAACGAACTCGATACATTCGGTGATTATTCAGAAAATGCTGCTCCAGAATGATTGACCGATGGAATATAGTGGTAAAATACACGTACTACCGCTATCTCACTTTCATTCCCAACTCAATCGCAAATCAGTAATAGGGTTCTACCCCCCCGAAGGACACACACATAGAGTTTAAGCATCTCGGAGGTGTGGTCAGCAAAAAAAAGGCAGCTGATAGTATGTGAAAAAACTGGGTTGTTAGTTAATAGCATCAATCGTCGTAGTTGGATTAATCCGTCAATCAATCGTCACTTTTTGTTATTGTGGTACTTCTAGAAGTTTTTAAGTTCTCCCTGATTCGGGTACCAGATCAGATGGCTCGAGTGCGCCTGTAAGCCTCGCCATACACACTCATGCTTGTCGATCGGTTTCCTTGTACAGTCTCTCCAGTTGTAATGCAAGACGTAGTGTGTGTGCAGGGGACAAGTCAATCGACTTAATTATTCTGTTCCGTCAATTGTTTGGCTTGAAGGCATGAAGAGTGATCTTGATTTTCCGTGCGGTGTGTGTGTGCGTACTTCCATCCTGCATTAAGTCGTCTTAGTAGAGAATGACTGATATTAGACTACTGTCGCGTTGTTGCGTCCTGGTTGCTTTACTTCCGCGAGCGGTTCGGAAAGATGAGAGCTCAGAGGAGACTGTCTAAAGTTACCTTCTGAAGTCTCAAAACTAAATGGAATTCGGGTTTTCAGACAAGGGAACTCGGAGTGGAATAACTGGTATAAATAAAAACAAACACACACAAGAAATACAAAATACAAGTTTGCAGCTCACGAAGACCGACTTACAATCTGTGAACCTAAGTTTCCGTCGGTAAGGCTTTGCTAAGAAAATCAAAGTCTAAGGGAGTCAAAGTCTAAGGCTAAGGGAGGCGCGAGTTCTGAATTATAAGTTCAACTCCTACATTTGTTTAACCTAAGTCCCAGGGAGGTACGCGGCTTCAAAGTACTATTCGACCATGTCGTTCCGTCGACTAAGTCCTATACTGGCATCAGAACCTATGCCAGAACCTAAGTTCTGCTTCCTCATGAAGCCTGAAGGCGAGAGTCGAAGGCCTGCTAGTCTAGCTGCCGTGCCCCGCTCCGGACAGCTTCCAACCCCACTCACTGGCAGCTGGTCCCTAACTAGCTCTGTTGCTTGCTGGCCCTACTCTGGCTTCAGTAGCCAAGCGACCCCCTTATATATCGCTTGATTGCGTCCTTAATCTGCCTTCCAGAAGCTTCTGTCACGTACTCCCCCCGGGTGACGTTGCAATACACATGCCTTTTCACCTATTCGGGCTCCCGTGGCTGCTTCCCGGATACCTCTCTTGGTATCTTCCATACCTAATGACGTTGTCGATCTGTTTTCTGGAGACTTTCTAGTCGTTGCCTCACTAATGGCTCTTTCCTATACTTGCGGCTTCTCACGCAACTGAATATGCCTAACTATTTTGTGCTTATTTCACGATATTTGTGACACATTCGCGACACCTCCCCCCTCAGGGGAAAATTTTGCAATCTCTCTTGAGAGTGCAAAATTTTCTATGCCTATGTCGGCTGTGTGAGCTGCCTTTTTATTTAACTCTTAGTTCATACATTTTATACATTTTAACAAAATTTCTTTTATCTTCGGTTTTCTTCAGAACCTGTACCTGCAATAGAAACATATTTGTGAAACAACAAAAATATATCATTTCATAATTTTAACCACAATATTTCTGTCACCTTTATAGAAAATCTTATTTATACAGACAATTATATAATGCAACCATTATTTCTTTATTTCCCTAACGTTTGTCTGTCTTTGACCAAAACGTTAGTGGTTTCCTGGGTTCGTATGCTACGTATCTTTCTGGTCGTCCCACACGCTCACTTAGCACTGTATCACTCGGCTCTATTGTATATCTACTTCTTACAGGTTCAAACGTGATTCGCTCACTTTCTTCACTGTTAATTTCAGCTGGATGGTACCTAACTATCCCTGTGTCAGAATATTGATTTACAATCTTATTTCTCACACAAATCTTTGTGCAACAGTCATCACCCATAGCCTTACAAAAAAATCTGAAGGAATTGCGGCAACATTTACAATATCTATATATACAAAAAATTATTATCACTAGTATAATACCTGTCCCAGCATAACTCCAAATTGGTATATTCTCTAATGAAAGTACATCGAACAATGTTCTCTGCTGGTACGCAATTTCATCTTCTAGTTCATCTAATTTATGACCTGCTGTTGTTAAGTCATCTAATTGGCGAACTATCGGTTCGACTGGTAAGTGCAGAGGTATTTCTGATATGTTTTTCTTTTCATTATTTACCATGCAGCAATCTATATCAAGGCTTAAGCTCGGAACAACATCATTGATCGGTACTTTTGATCTAATGGTATGTTCGGATTGGATTATTATTTGTGCTCCGTAACCTTTACATTTACTTAAAAATTTAAGTTATCCTGTTCCTTTAATAATTACATCTGCTGGCTTATGGCCATTACACAACACCGTAAGCCCTTCTTCTTTGGGTGCTACAAAAAGCCACTCATTTCCTCTAATTTGTGTCCACACACTTTCATTTAGCGTGATGTATTTTTGTATGCAATCGTCTGGAATCTTTACTACAGGTTGAAGCATTCTAGCTTCGCATACCTCATGGTCGTAAGTTGATAACAGGACAAAAGTTTGCTTACAAATGTTATGAGTAGGTTCTATCTTTTTACATATTCATTGATCATCATCTAACTTAATATACTTCCGCTTTGCATCATCCATTAATAGAAACTTTTTTTTCTGGTGATATGTTAGTGAATAGTCGCTTATTGTGACTTACTTCGACTGGTAGAGGCCATAACTTATACATGTTATACCTTTCGCTGTCCACAAGCAGAATATTTAAAACATAACTCAGTATATTGACTGAAATGAAAACATCCAAGTCAATTGCTCGCATTAATTGATACCCCTTGGCTTCGGTCAGTTCTATAGGGAATTGGTTATCCTTTATTTCTTCGTTAATTAAATGTAGGTATCTAACCACTTGTACAGGGTTGATCAAATGCGGTGTCAGAATACCTTTTTGCGCATTTACTATCGCGGTTACGAGTAGATCATACTCTCGCTCCACTTCATTGAATTTCGTCATTAATTGTATCAATTGCTCTTTCAACGTTATGGATATGCCAAGTTGAAGTATCTTTTTGTCTTTACTAGCTTCGTAATTAAATATGTGCTCATTTAATTTCAATATTCCAGCCGTAATTATTCTCTCATTTCTCTCTATCGAATTAACCGTGTGGTTGAAACTAACTAATGTTGCCCTTACAATAGTAACTTGCTCTTTTGATAATTTCAATAATTGTTTCTGTTCCTGTTCTAACGAATTAATCTTCGATTTAAAATAAGTTGCGTCATCTTCATCTAGCGTTCCAAACAAGACCTTACTGAGTTCACCCACAAAATTTAGTACTCCTCTCCTTGTACTGTTCAGTTCATGTCTTGTTAGCTATCCAATTAGGCTTTGAGAAACTTCTATTTTACTTACATGATAGTCTAATGCTTGCTTCATGCTTGTACATCCCGCTACACTTGTATTTATTTGCTTAAGCCTTTGTTGACAATAATCTACTGCTTTCAATGCTGCATCTCGAGTTGTTCGAACTTATTCCTTATATCTTCTATGTTAAAATAACTTACTATCTTCCATATAACTGTATAAAGATTTACAGTTCGTTTATGATCATAATATAGCCCAGGTGATGATTGGAATTTTGTTAATTGCAAATCTTGTTGTTGCATCGTCGATGTAGCGCCTATCATCATCATGGCCATAATTACTCTCCAGGTTGCTGCCATTGTCCCTGTAATTTCAGAAGAATTCTTTTAACCTATTGGCATGCACCATTGTAAATTTATTTTTCTGTAATTGTATTACAACATTCGGTCCCTTGGTTTCAATTACCGTATACGGACCTCTCCACTGGCTATCTAATTTCTTTGAGCGACCCCTTCTCACACTTTCGTCAAATAACAGGACTTTATCTCCCGGTTTGAGTACTACTGGGTTCTGTGTTTTATCATAATTCTCTTTGCTTTTCTCTTTTGCTTGCGCCGTTGCTTCTCGTGCACATTGGTGCATGGCTCTCAACCTTTCTCTTAACTCTATTACATAATCATCATAGTTATATATCACATCATCCGGTTTCTTTTGCAGTACCCCTGGTACGTTACAGACTCTTCCGAAAAACAACTCGTGAGGTGTATACCCTGTAGTACTGTGTGGTGTAGTGTTGAAGACAAACACCGCATATGGGATCCAGGTATCCCAGTCAGTTTGACCTCTGTTTACATAATGTCGTAACATTTCCGTCAAGGTGCGGTAAGTTCTTTCTAATGCACCGTTAGCCTGCGGGTGGTAACTTGTTGTGTGTATTTTTTCTACCCGCAATAATCTACATGTTCGCCTCATGACGTCACTCATAAAGTTACTCCCCATGTCACTTAACAAAATCGACGGTATTACAAACCGTAGGATTACTCGCTCTACCAGTACTCTTGCTACTGTATCCGCATCTTGTTACTCTATTGGTTCCGCTACTAAAAACTTCGTTAGAGCATCCTGAAAGGTGAGTATATATTTATTTCCCTTTTCCGATCATTGCAACGTGCCTACAATATCAATGTCACATCTCTCAAAAACATGTTCTGGGGTCTTCGTAATCTCCATCGGCATCTTTGTTTTGTTTTGGGTGATCTTATTTTTCTGGCAGCTTTCGCAATGGCGAATGTACTGCTCAATATCGGCTTTCATACCTTCCAAACTACAATATTTCTTTATACGCTCATAGGTCCTACCTATGCCTTGATGACAGCCTATTGGTGATTCATGGTACTGCCGCAATATCTTCATTTTTTCTTCCTGAGTAAGATTTTTCCCATTATTGGCACTTGGTGGTACTGTTTCTCTTGATGTATTCTCATTAACAGCTGTTTCAGTACTCTTTTCTTCTTCTTCCTTACAGGCTATCTCGCTACCAGTTTCTCTAATATTTCGAATTCTCGAAAGAGCGTCTGCAACCTGATTTCTCTTGCCACTCTTATATACGATATCATAGTCGTACTCCTCTAATTTCAACCGGAACTTCTGTGCACGCCGTAAATTTCCTTCCAATAGGTACGGTCTTAATTGCTTCACTGCCCAGCAAATAGCTAGCATTTCCCTCTCTATTGTACTATAGTTTCTTTTAGCTTTATTCAACGTCCTTGATATATAAGCTACCGGTAAATCCTTGCCAATTTCTCCTTGGCTTAACACTGCTCCAATCGCATCTTGGCTTGCATCCGTAGTAACTATAAAATTTTTCTTGAAGTCAGGATACTGTAATATGGGAGGGTTCAACAATTTTTCCTTCAATTGCTGAAATGTCTCTTCCTGTTTTGATCCCCATGTATAAGTTATTCCCTTCATTAATAATTTATATAGCGGCTTAGCTATTTTACTATAATCACTTATGAATCGCCGATAGTATCCACTTAACCCCAAGAATGCCTTTAGCTGAGTTGTATTACGTGGTTGTGGGTACTGTTGTACGGCTTCTACCAATTTTGGTTCGGGTTTTAATCCTTCCTCGGTGAGTATATGTCCCAAAAATGTAACTTCTTTACGCAGAAATTCGCACTTATCTACTTGTAATTTGAGGTTATAATTTCGTAATCTTTGAAAAACATCCTCTAACCTCGCATTATGTTCCTCTAACGATGGCCCAAACACGATGATGTCATCTAGGTAGATAAATACTTTCTCACCTTGTAGTCCCGATAGTACCGAATTCATCAGCTTCTGGAAGGGATTTGAGGCCGTTTTTAATCCCATAGGCATTCTTTTGAACTCATAATGTCCATAAGGGGTGCTAAAAGCTGTTTTCTCCTGGTCTTGTTTATCTATCAGTACCTGATAATACCCTTTCGCTAAATCTAACGTTGAGAAATACTTTACCGAGCCCATCTAGTATTTCATCAATCCTCGGTAATGGGAACACGTTATTTACTGCCAGATCATTTAACTTCCTGTAGTCTATCACTACGCGCCATTTCTGCTTTCCACTTGCGTCCATTTTCTTTGGAATTATTAGTACCGGTGAATTCCATGCACTATCACTGGGTATCACTATGTCATCTTGTAGCAACTTATCTATTTCTCCTTGCAAAATCTCTTTTTGCGCTTCCGGTATTCGGTAGGGCCTTAACCGAATTATCTTTCCTTCTGCCTCGGGAAGAAGCTTAATTTCATGTCTAGTTGCCTCTGTAGACGCTAATCTGTCTCCAGGCAGATGGAATACATCATTACATGCTGCACATATTTCTAGAAGTGCTTTCTGCTCTTCCCCATTTAAATGATCTACTCGGAGATTTTCCTTTAACTTGGTTAGTCGTGATTTATTCTCTGATCGCTCCCTCTTAATGTGCCTTACGCATATTTCCTTGGACTCGGGCAGTTTTTCTGCTGTTATTAGGGGAATCTTTAAATTAACTTCTTTTTCTGTGGTATTTAACATACTCGTTATGCACATTCCGATTCTTACGGACACTAAAGCTTCGGGCATGTATAGACCTGGTTGTAACTCCTGTTTCGGGATGATCGCCTCCGATACATCCCTCAATGCAATTCGCACCATCACAATCTTTTCTTCGCGCTGGCCTATTCTTATCTCGGAACCTTGAGCCTTCCTGGCTTCTACTCCCTGTTGAGTACCATATTTACTTTCTTTTCTAGCGATCGGGATCGCCTTTGACCACGTGGATTGCACCACCTCCGCGTAAGTGCGTTTTACCGAACCTGCTTCTACAGCCTTCGGTTTATGCATCTTTGACAACGCAGTTTCTACTGCTAATGAATCGGACTCTTCTGTCTTCATTACATTATTACGCCCCCTCATAGGGCGTATCGTTTCTGATGCGGCTCCTACTGCCTTCGGAAATCTTCCGTCGCGTCTCACAATTCCGTTAGTGAGCGGACAATCTCGCCTTTTCACGGGTCCTACCGTCTTCGAGGTAACACCCAGTGCCCTCGGGAAATTTCCGTCTTGACCCGCAGGTCCGTTATCGGGTGGACAAATTTCTTTTCGTGTCGTAATCTTTACGACGCCTTTCTTGTCACGTCGCACAGCTCCATTAGTGGACGGACAAACACTACTAGGTGTAGCAATCCTTGCAACACCTACACTCTTGTGGGTTGGTGAGGCAATCCAACGGCCACAAGCTTCACTACAACGCATCCCACATTGCGTTAGATATGGCCCTTCTTGCGCTGTTTGCAACCTAATTCGGCTCCCCCCGAATTTCAATAGTCTTGTTCCCATAATCTATCACGGCCTTGTTTCTTGCTAGGAAGTCCCTTCCCAAAAGGCCCTCAACAAATCTATGTTTGCATCAATTACATGAAACTTCTGCTTTAGCGTCAAATCCTTCGCGGCTTGTAACTCTATTACCACAGGAGCTTTGATTTGTACAACATTGTTACTAATACCCTTAATTTTAACTTTTTCTTTAGTATTACTTTTCACTGCCCTTTGTATGCTGTCCCTTTTTATTAATCTCAATTGTACCCCACTGTCCACCAAGAACTTCACCCGATTACGCTTTGCTCCATCACATTGCATCACAACAAATTCATTCTTATTTGCGCAGTCTACTTTATATACTTTTTGAGGTCTGGCGCAATGTGACTGCTTCATTGCGCCACTTAACAGTTTACCGGTCTATTATCCCTTTTTCTCATGACCCCGGTATTTTCACGGCACTCTCGAGCATAGTGCCCTTTTTTGTTACACTTGAAACTCGTAATTTCTTTTATGTACGGCACCTTTTTCTTGAAGGGTGTATCCTGCACTGTTTCTTCCGTGTTTCTTCTAGTTTCTCGCCGCGTTCCCGCCATCCTAATACTGTTTTCTCTCTCTAGTTTCCTCACCTTAGCGAGTAGGGCATAAATCGCCTGTTTATCCAATTCGCCCTCCTTTTCAATTACCATTATGCGTCTTCGCGCATGACAATTCTTCGTTATATGACCGGATTTTCCGCAGTTAGAGCAAGTACCTTCCCTGTTTTTCTCTGCTTTCGGGCCCTGAATGGATATCGCGATATCGGCTTCTCCTTCGCCGATGCTATCGCGCTCTCTTCGGTAGATGCAATTTCAACTGCCTCTGATAGGGTTATGGTTTCTCCCCTAGCTCTTACTATTGTTTTTATTCGGTCATCATACAACCCCTGGATGAAGACCGCCCATCCTAACTGTAGCACAAGGGCTATACTACCTGCTAGCTCGGTTTCTGCCACGACGTCTTTTATAGCCTCCCTGAACTGGTGTTGGAGGGCATCAATGCGCGAGCCCCATTGTGCTATACTTTCCCATGATTCCTGCCTGCTTGCAAACATTTCACATGCATAGAAGTCTAGCGTTCTCTTACACCCATAGTTTTCAACTAAAATCGCGCGAACTGCCGGCCAAGTGGTAGTCAAAACTCTTACAAGCAATTTACTATGGGCCGTACCCACTATACGATCCTTGATAAATTTTAACAATATTTCGCGCTGTTCTGGCTCTATCAGCTCGTAAGCACTATCGCAATTATCCAAAAACTCATTAAGTTGCGACTTATCACCATCGAAGGAATGAGGAATTAATTTAATCACTTCATTCAAACTGCGATAGTGCCTAGGTGATGACTGCGCATCCTGGCTACCTGACACAGTGTCGTTAGGCATGCTGCTTTTTGCGCTCTCACCTGCTGAAAGTAACTATTGCGTGGGGACGGTGTCTGGCGCCCTTCTGGCTGCCTCTGCCGGCTGCCACTGTGACCTGTTGGCGGCTGGCTGGTGGCTGTGGCCACCTGTTGATCCCTTGGCTCGCCCCGTCGACCTCGGCTGCGTCACGGCTGCTGTCTACGACTCTTGTAGACCTGGCTCACTGACCTGGCTCGCCTCCTCTGTGGATGCTGCTGACGGATGCGTTGCGGCTCCCCTCGCTGTCGAGTGGCCCCTCTCTCTTACTCGACCAATGGATCCTCTTCTTTCTTCTTTTTGCCTAACTACTGCGCCACCTCCCTTGTTCTCTAAGCCGTCAGTCTGACTATGACCTCGGGCTGAGTTCTACCAGAAATTTGAACACCTATTCCTCAAGTCTGTGGCCTTATACTGCCGTTATACTGACCTTTGGCCAACCCTGGCTAACTTTTGGTCAAGCAGTATCTAACTGGGCTATCTCTGGCCAAACCCCACACTATATACACCAAATTTTTATGCCCCTATGTTGCGTCCTGGTTGGCTTTTACTTCCGCGAGCGGTTCGGAAGATGAAAGCTCAGAGGAGACTGTCTAAAGTTACCTTCTGAAGTCTCAAAACTAAATGGAATTCGGGTTTTCAGACAAGGGAACTCGGAGTGGAGTAACTGGTAGAAATAAAAACAAACACACACAAGAATTACAAAAGACAAGTTTGCAGCTCACGAAGACCGACTTACATCTGTGAACCTAAGTTCCGTTGGTAAGGCTTGCTAAGAAAATCAAAGTCTAAGAGAGTCAAAGTCTAAGGGAGTCAAAGTCTAAGGCTAAGGGAGGCCCGAGTTCTGAATTATAAGTTCAACTCCTACATTTGTTTAACCTAAGTCCCAGGGAGGTGCGCGGCTTCAAAGTACTATTCGACCATGTCGTTCCGTCGACTAAGTGCTATACTGGCATCAGAGCCTATGCCAGAACCTAAGTTCTGCTTCCTCATGAAGCCTGAAGGCGAGAGTCGAAGGCCTGCTAGTCTAGCTGCCGTGCCCCGCTCCGGACAGTTTCCAACCCCACTCACTGGCAGCTGGTCCCTAACTAGCACTGTTGCTTGCTGGCCCTACTCTGGCTTCAGTAGCCAAGCGACCCCCTTATATATCGCTTGATTGCGTCCTTAATCTGCCTTCCAGAAGCTTCTGTAGCTTCTGTCACGTACTCCCCCGGGTGACGTTGCAATACACATGCCTTTTCACCTATTCGGGCCCCCCGTGGCTGCTTCCCGGATACCTCTCTTGGTATCTTCCATACCTAATGACGTTGTCGATCTGTTTTCTGGAGACTTTCTAGTCGTTGCCTCACTAATGGCTCTTTCCTATACTTGCGGCTTCTCACTCAACTGAATATTCCTAACTATTTTGTGCTTATTTCACGATATTCGTGACACATTCGCGACAGCGTGAATTTCTAACTGAAATTATGATAATTCATGCCTGTGGAAAATCAGAAGTAAAGATTATTTAAATAAAAAGAAAAAAAGGGTTTCATATGATATTCTTATAAATAAATTGAAAGAAGTTGATGAGAACGCAAATAAAGAAACTGTTATTAAAACAGTGAATTCATTAAGAACATGTTTTCGGAAGGAACAGTTGAAATATAATAAATCGCGTAGATCTGGGTGTGGTATCGAAAACATCGAAAAGCCAAATGTGTGGTATTTCGACAAGTTGCTGTTTCTTACTGATCAAGAAAAGCCAAGACAGGATGGCATAGACAACACTGGATACACAACTGCGGGTTCAGTTAATTAGCTATGTAACAAATATAATTTTATTAGCAAACACAATTATGTACATAGTTACATTATACATATAAAATGTTAAACTATACTTGCTGAAGTTTTAGTACTATGAAAAGATCATAAAATTGGTTCTTTATTTTGAGAAGGTTAGGTATAGGTTTTAATTGGCATAAACCATGTTATCTTGCTAATTAACCTCTCTTTCACCGTTAAAATATTCCAAAATTGATGTGACTAAATTGTGCTCTCTTCAATAACCACTGTTTTGCCATTTCTTTTCCTTTTTTTCTTTCTAATTATCAGAACAATAGCCGCAGCAGCAACTAATTTCTGTGCGTCAGCCATATTGACATTTAGCAACTGACAGCAAAATGAAGTAGTAGACGGAGTGTCTGTGGCTCCGTCAAATGTTTCGTCTTGCATTACAACTTGAGACTGTACAAGCAAAACGATCGACAAACATGAGTGTGTATGGCAGGCTTTACCTGCACAAACTAGTATTGCGCATGCAAGACGGAGCGTGTGGACGGTAACACGGTAGCGCGTACAACGAAAGAGCGGCTTGTTCAATTTTCACTGCGCAGTTTTACCTGCACATGCCAGACGTAGAGTGTAGCTGGGGCATTACATACTGGCTACTTAAAGTCTCAGCCACACGCTTTGCCACATTGTTGTCTGTATTGAATAAATTTTCGTATTTTTCACCAATTGTGTATTATATTACATCATGCACATAGAGATGTAAGGAAATCTGATGGCTCAATGGTTAATTCTACCACTCTATTTCTGTGAAATGTCCCTTGCATATAACTTTAAAAAAATTAAATATGATATTAGGTTTTGGGTCAACGAAATATATAGTATGTGCAACTCTGAAGTGTCCAACTTATTCCGTTCAAGTTCTAGGGGGCTGTGATAGCTGAGCGTCAGCAATAGGGTTCCATTACGTGTCAGGCATGCATCACAGTAAGAAACCCCAATGTTAAGTATCGCGTAAAGAAATGTAAAGTATGACATAATTGGACATTTATGGAGTAGAATACCCAATGCACATTTGATTACTGTATTCAGTGTGTGTAAAATATATTTGAGCACGCAGCGTGTATAGCATTATGTTAATTTCACTGACGATCACATCCATGTTATAAAATGTACGATATTGCAAGTTTAAAAAAATAATAATAATAAAAACAACACGTTATACGAGGCTCGACAAAGGTACATTGGTGTCAACCTTACCCAACGTTGTATTCGTTGATTCAGGTAACAGCACATAATTTAAACATTCTGTCCTGATTGTTTCTAAGCATAGACAAACTAAATTTATTATGGACATAGTGTTTTGCCGTAGTTGCTTCCGCTTTCTTGTGATCAGAACAGTTCGATACCACCCGTGTCGCAGTCACAAGAAACACTCTACTTTTTATGGGATGAGTTTCAGACCGTGGCGCAGTAAACTTTCTGATGTTTAATGGTGAGTTACAGCTCTGGTGACAAATGTCAAGTTCATGAAGACCATTACCTGCTCAGGCGTAGTGAATTTCACTTAGACCTGGAGTACTTAGTTCAAAACGTGCTTGGCCAACAAGTAAAGTCGGATCAGGCGCCAAACTAACCAAATCAACCGACCTTATAACGACCAAACCTTTGTTCTGTGATAGATTAAATAAACATTGGAAGAGGAGTGTCATTTCGTGACAAAGCTAATCCTACATGCAAACGATTTCTCGAAATCCCAGTGGCAGGGTTATTCTGTGTACTTCAGTGTCAACACTATATCTCTCTCTTCTCATTTTTTTTTTTTTTTTTTTGCTGTCGTCAGTCTTTAGACTGGTTTGATGCAATCCTCTATCCCTTCCTATCCTGTGCTAACCTCTTCATTTCTACATACCCCTTACAATCCACGTCCTCAATTATCTGCTTCATATATTCTAATCTCTGTCTTCCTCTACAGTTCTTACCTTCGACTGTTCCCTCCACTAACAAATTAACCAATCCAGCATGTCTCAAAATATGACCTACCAGCCTGTCTCTTCTTCCTGTAAGCTTCTTCCATAAACTTCTTTTCTCACCCATCATTTCTAAAACTCGTTCATTTCTTACTTTGTCTGTCCACCTAATTTTCAGCATTCTTCTGTAGCACCACATTTCAAATGCTTCAAGTTTCTTTCTTTCCGGTATTCCTAAAGTCCATGTTTCGCTACCGTAAAGTGCTGTGCTCCACACATAGAGTTTTAAGAAGTTCTTTCTAATTCCTAGATCAATATTTGAAACTAAAAGGTTTCTCTTTTTCATGAAGGCTCTTTTTGCTAGTGCTATTCTGCTTTTAACATCATTCCTGCTTCGGCCATCGGTTGTAATTTTGCTTCCCAAGTAACAGAACTCACTCACTTCTCCTATTGCATCAGATCTTATTTTTATATTTAATCTGCTAGTATTGGGGTCATTTCTGCTACATTTCATCACTTTTGTTTTACTTTGATTTATATTCAGTCCAAAATCTTCCTTCAGTATTTTGTTCATGCCATTCAATAACTTCTCAA
>JARYHS010014530.1:0-15732 GCA_031002005.1 Vandiemenella viatica
ACACGGTTAGGTTATAGCACTACGTCAGGGGCGGGTTGCTCAGCCCATAAAAACCCTGTCACCAGGTAACGACCACACGAGCCTTTACTATCACGTGCCCAATCAGTTTTGAACAGGTAGCCCTAAGAAAAGCTGAACCCACTGTCAGCACAAAATCTGCAAATCCTGAGCTGACTATTTAGCCTAATTTCGTAATGTTTTCCGGAACACGTATTCCGCCGATTCTAGCCCCTGATTTATGTCGTTCCATTTGGCTCCCATTCGCGACGGTATCTAATATCTGAATTGCCATCGTAATAATTATTCAACACAATCTCTTCACAAAAAAAACGCGACTGCACGCAACCTTTGTAAGCGAGCTCAGGAAGTTGTACAGCTCTCCTGAATAGCCACACACGCGAATAGTTACTAGACTTTGAAGCTAGGCACTTGAAGAATTCTAGATCACTGGAATAAACACATGATTTTAATCATGATCTCTGCCCGATGTAAGATAGTGTCTAATGTTCCCTCAAATGTTACTCTATCCACTCATCTCGTTAATCCATCTGAAAATTTCATTTACAGTTAAATATTTTCAATCCATTGATCATTTTTATACAATTAATGTGCTTCAAAATGTTTACTACTATTATAGACTAAAACTGGCAGGGTGAATGTGGATATCATATTTACTTGCTGTGAGATAATATAGTTAGCGAGCGGCTTCTTCACACATCGCCAAATACTCTCAGAGGCTAGATGTACTGCAAGTTGAATTACATATAAATCGTTTGATGTATCTTACTCTACCTCCATTTGTTACTGCTTCACTTCATATTCTTACATTTTTCCTATTTTATAGCAGGCAATTAACCTCCGTCTCATTTTAACTGAAGCAGTCGAATTCTTCAACACATACTTAATATAACCAAATGAGGTTTATTTAATCTTTCTGTGTGTCTTCCTGTGACAATTAGTGTTGTATCTACGAAAAAAATTAAAATAGCATGGTCATGTCTATAGATGCAGCTGATTATTTCAGTCGTTGTATCTCAACTGATAAATGTAGAAACCAGTTCTAGTAGTTCATAATGATCACAATATTATCTTTTTATTATCTTTCAGGAAAAGCTCTAGTCTACGAATAACTGACTTTGTAACTATATGTTGTCAGTTTACAGGTTAAAAATAATGTATGCTGACATTTTAAAATGCTTTGTTTTATGAATTCCACTTTACACAAAAATCCAAACCTTTGTTTGGGCAAATATTTATTGCGTTTTGAAAAATTATCTTAGATACATGCTACATTTGAGTTATCAGCATGTTAGCTTACTCTTACGAACGCTTGAGGATAGTCGACCCTGAAAAAAATTGCATTCTGGTTTCTTTCCGCACTATTTCTTAAATAGTACAGTAGTGTTGAAAGGCGGGGATGCGGACAGTTTTTAATTGATTTTAATTGAATTGCGTGGGGTCCTTAATTGATTTTAATTAATGTTAATTGATTTTAATTGATTTTAATTGATTTTAAAATGTTAATTGATTTTAATTGATTTTAATTGATTTTAATTGATTTTAATTAATGTTAATTGATTTTAATTGAGGCTAATTGATTTTAATTAATTTTAATTGATTTTAATTGAGGCTAATTGATTTTAATTGATTTGCGGGGAGCCTTAATTGATTTTAATTGAGGCTAATTGACTCACGCCTTGGAGCGGAGGGGAGCCGAGGAACTAGGGTCGCTCCCCCTCGCAGCTGCAGGATGCGGGTTCGTAATTGAATGCGCCACACCCGGAAGCCATCAATTATCGCTCCCCTCGCAGCTGCATGATGCGGGTTCGTAATTGAATGCGCCACACCCGGAAGCCATCAATTATCGCTCCCCTCGCAGCTGCATGATGCGGGTTCGTAATTGAATGAGCACAGCTGCACCACACTCGAATTATCGCTCCCCTCGCAGCTGCATGATGCGGGTTCGTAATTGAATGCGCACAGCCGGAAGCCATTAATTATCGCTTCCCTCGCAGCTGCAGCCCCACCCGGCGTCAGTTTGCAGCCATGTCCCGTCTAGTGATGTTGTTCTCTTCTGTCTACCAACTCAACGCTGGTGATACGAAACGTTTGACGATAGGGTTATCGTCCAAACACGAGTTTGAACCTGTTGTTGTTCTGGAAAAAGTGGGGCACAATAAAATTGTTTTAACATACGACGAATGGAACGTCCTGATCCAGGTATTGGGCGTAGTGTCCGAGTTATTCAACGCCGGCACCGACAGCATCTCGCTTGGTGAGCACACCGTCTCCTGCCGAACGATTGCCGGGGTGAAGACTGTTTGTTTCCACCTCAATGACGATCCTGCCAACGGTGTCTTCTTCGGCCAGTCTACTTGGAGGAACTTCGTCGACGCGCAGCCAGCAGTGACCGCATCCTTGTCCAACAGGAAAAAGTGGAGCTTCAACGCATCAGCATACTACAAGGTGTTTGTGAGTGAATTGGCTGACAAAGTGTTGAGTGACTACTACACATGTACTGCCTCAGTGTCGAAGTTAATGGATATGCACATCAACAACGTTCATCCTATTCATGTGTCTTACAGTTCTACAATTGACTTTGTGCAATTAAGGAATGAAATAGTTGCATACAAAAATTTGATTGTACTTAATGATGTATGCAGAATTGTAAACAGTAAAGAATAAAATCATTTTACCAGATTTTTCTTTTGTCATTTCACCTATCCTAATTAAATAATATAGATAGTATATATTTATTTAAATCTTTTATTTCACCCACCATTGGGCAGTTAAAAATACATTTTCAACAGCGCATATAGCGTTACAAAATAAATGTCCTTTACAAAGTTTTATCAAATTATTTTTCTTGAGTTCATGTAGAGGCGGGCATCCTAAATCTTTTATATTGTAGCAGACCTTCTCCATGATAATCTTTTTGAACCATTGTGCCTTCTCCCGTCCTTTCACATAAATAATTGAATCGTCTTCATTGGTGATTGCATGTAGAATAGTACATAATTTACTGAAAGGTACTCCATCAGTATTCCAAGGTATTCCATGATAATTTTGTGTCAGCCAGGTTTTGGTGACAATACACTTATGCAATGTGTAGCGATAATATTGTCAGATCGTATTACACACACACCAACTTCTTTGAAAATGAATGTACCGTCCTTCGTTTTGAAGCCCTGTGCGTCGAAGAAGATGGTCGGCATGGTAATGAGCTTGAACTTCAGGGTGCTATTCTATTTTATGTCAGCTTCCGAACCACACCAGTTAGAGGTACGTATTCTACAACACGATCGTGCAGGATGAGACAATATGCAGACGTGTAGGCAGGGAAATTTTCGCCACTATCAAAGTCCATACGTATATCTACAGGTCCAGTCTTAACTGCTTCATTTTGCTGTGAACAGTCAATTACAACTAGAGGTGCAGTTGCATTAAATTCTTCACGTTTTAGTAGTGGTGAGGGACGGTCATGTTCATAGTAAGACTGCTTGAATCTTGCGTACTTGTCATAGAGCACGGTTGTTCTGTTTTTCTTAAAGTCTAAATTCATGTTCTCGTACAGGAACGCTACTTCATTCAGGAACACTTTGGCATTACGGAGTTGGCAGTGATCAAACTCGGCTGCACTTTTTTCTGTGTTACGTTTCCTGTTTGTTTGAAAACACAGAACTACAGTCCTAGGTTTCTCCAGTTGCGTTGTCATCCCTAGCACGAATCAGTACTAGTTCTTGTTTTACATTTGAAAGTATTCTTTTATAGTCTTCACAAAAGCCTAAAAGCATACTCAGCGGTATACATACATCAAAATAACCATCCCCAAGATCGCGAGGACCTGCATTGTTCAACACTCCAATTTGTTGAGGATCGCCAGAAATTAGCGTCTCTATTGTGCTTGTGATGTCAACTTTTCTATTTCGATCAATTTCATGTCCGTATTTTACAGCACAGCATGTATGTTCCAGGAACGAAATACCGTCTGTTAATCTTACTAATTTCACCTAATCCCGGTCTCAGCTGCGATTTTCAAAAGCCCTTAACCTGACATTCACATCTGGCACAACTTGCGTTGTAATGTAGTTACACCAGAACACTTCCGTTGTTTGGTTTCCAGTTTGAACTGTAGGTTCTCTACACCCGGCTAAGTTCACGTAGGCTAGGATAGGTGCGGAATGCGCATGCAATAAAAACCCTGGTCATAATGACCAGACTAGCCATTACTCCGTACTTCAGTTGAATATCGGGTTGGTTCCTTCAAAAGACCATGTCTGAATTCCACCCCGTTCCCTGCACCAGTCCTATCACGCATCGTGATCGGTAAAGATCTGACCTAGCATTTGGGAGGGTGCGCTTTCGAATCCCCGTCCAGGCATTCAGATTTGGGTTTTCCATGGTTTCCCCAAATAACGCGAGGCGACTGCCGGGGATAATTTCATCATTTTCCATGGCATAATTCCCTCCCGTTCCTCGTCCACTGTCCTTTCCCCGCCTCTAAAGGCCGTCCAGGCATTCAGATTTGGGTTTTCCATGGTTTCCCCAAATAACGCGAGGCGACTGCCGGGGATAATTTCATCATTTTCCATGGCATAATTCCCTCCCGTTCCTCGTCCACTGTCCTTTCCCCGCCTCTAAAGGCGTAGAACCATAAAAAAGAATCACATGTGCTTTTATCCAATTCAATATAACTTTATAGGCAGGTAGGTGATTTCACTGCAGGTCTATATATTCGTCCTCCTTTCAGAGGTACTTTTTTTCTTCCTGGTGGGTGGGTTTGTTAACGTTCGGGACTACCATGTGGGAGATGGAGGGTTCGATTCCCGGTCCGCATGTTAATTAGTATCTGTTGTAGTTTAGACATACAAATAGCCGTTTATCGCCAAGAGTCACTGTGGACACTCCGACAATGACAAAAATAAAAATAAAACGCGTTTAGTGGTGTTTGTTCCTGTAGCCAGGGATGGTAACGCGATGTATGTGGTGGGAGTTCTACAGGTTTATCTGCTCGAATACCTGTGTCAGTGATGTATACTCATAGACCCTCCTAAGTTACCACTTCCCATTCTTGTTGAGGGGTGACTGTAAAATTCTTGAAATACAGATATTTGCGCGGGTACAGCGAATGCGTGCCACAACTTCACAATAATTGTTTGTGCATTGAAATACGGAAAAAAAGTTTCTACTGTAATGGCAGTCTCTGGGTAAAGTGAAAAAACGTGGCCATTTTTTATCAAAATTGCTAAGTTTTTCGCCTGGAACCATTTGAGGAGACCGAAACGCGTTTGTGAATAAAGTTGGTTGCACACGAGTCAAATGTCTCAATGGAGTTATTTGAGGAAACTATGGAAAAAACCGAAATTAGTTGTTTTTTTTTGCGTATTCCGCGAATTTCCTAAAATAGTAGTGATTTGTCACACACACAAAGTGAATACCGAAACCATGCCACTAGTTCACAATAATTGTTTTCAGATTCCCCATGCGGCGTCATCATAAATTGCATTGCTCCATACATACAATTTGCAAATATTGACAAGTTGACTAAGCCACTGGTGGATCGCATAACTCACTTGCACAGCCAGTCTGCTATAGGTAGTTGTAAATTTCACAACTTATACTACGACACTGAAGTTCTATCTTCTACCTGAAGATAGGTTTATCGTCCAAACACGACGTCAAAATCGTTGCCTCCTTCAAAAAAGGCGAAGGCTGAATACCTTCCCGTTCCTTGTCTCCAGTCACATCCCGCCTCTAATGACCTCGACTTCGACAAGGCGTAAAACCATAAGTAAAAAGAAAAAAAAAATCTTAAGCCCAGTACGTTTTCATTTACTTTAGAATTACCGTCAATATTTTCTATTGCAGAGACTAAATGCTGATCAGTGCAGAAATGATTACATTCGTCCACGTTTCAGACGATGCAGGTTTAATTTTTGAGACTGGTTGGTGAATTTTTAATGTTCTGCAGTGTCATACAGGTGATTTCATGTTCTTTCTTCAATGCATTCCACTCGTCTTCTTTTCAGAGTTATTGCTTGTATGCCGGTCTGAATATCTACTCTGATGTGTGAGTTTTTAAAGCAAAGTAATGAATCAGCAGTTGTTGGAGATGTAGGTTATATTGAATGCGTAGAGACGTCTGGCTTATCACAACATCAGCAAAGTCAGTTCTGAACAAGGGAAGTTAGAGTAATATCTCCTCCACAAACCAGTCTAAAAACTTTACGAGACAAAGTTTTATATTCGTGCTGTAGTATCCCCCAAGATTAATACGAAAGATTTTACACAATTTCTAACAGTCTGAACGTTGGCTATATAAAAGTGACGATGTTATTATTATTATCACCGAAAACGTGCATCGGATGTCGAAAGTCAAGAGGATCATAGAATACCGAGCCTGGTGGGTGAGCAGTAACGTTCGGATATATCGTTCGCGAGGATATGCAGCACGGTTTTAGAGTCAGATTTTCTTTCGTTTCCCCAAAAATCACTCGAGGCTAGTGTCGGGATCGCCCCCGTGCAGTACTCCTTTGAGAGTAATTTTTTATATGCCGATATAACTACCGTGCCCGGTAGGTGAGTTTTTTAGGATTGGGACTGTCATGTGGAGGTGGAGAGTTCAATTCCCGATCCGGCTGTTCATTAGAATCTGTTGTAGTACCACTTTTCAGCACCACCTCTATCCCACACCACAAGCCTTTTCTGCCATTCAGTAATATTTGCCCACTTACCACGAGTATCAGGGTAGACATATGGTCATCAGACAGATATCATAACTCCCATATTCATACTAGGTCTCACATACAAATCCATACGTCACCACACACAAGCACACAAAAATATAACTAACTAAAAAACCATCAGACAGACGTTAGAGTGTGTGCAAAGGATGACATGTTTTCACCATACACATCAGTGCTTATCCCATACGGATTATTCATCACACCCAATAGATTGCATGTATCATCAACTTATAGGTAGCCAGTGACTGTGAAATCTCAAAGTCGAGTAGAATCCTATAGTGATAGACACACAACGACATCGGAAGACACACATACACACACACTCACATGTCCACGCATACACACATAGTTCCATACATCAACACACACGTACACGTAACTGGAGGAAAGTGACTGAACACCCTATGTCCAGACTGAATAGTTACAGGATGTATGAAGTGTGACATGTTAACTTTGGTGGATTAAGATCGTGAAAACAGGTAAAACTTCACCCCAATTATGTAATTTCACTATACGAAAGATGTCATCGGTTTACATGGTTAGAAGTTGTGCATCATACCATACAATGTGTATTGAATTCCTCCACCAAAATAGAAAAACCCACGGCATGATGCGGTGTATCATCATAAATGAAACTCATTCTGTTCACGGTCCCTATATGACATCGGACAACTCGAGTAGTACATCAGATATACCTGTCGAAAGTCACACTAAAGTATTTGAAGCTGAACTAAGCAAATCATGCTGAAGATGACGATATCACAAGTTTCATTAACTACAGAAATGTATATCATTTGAGCAAAAAGACGGAAAGTGTATGTTTCTGCTGTCATGACAATCTCCAGATTAACCGCAGAATTCCCACAACAATGATGCACAACTTCTAACCATGTAAACCGATGACATCTTTCGTATAGTGAAATTACATAATTGGGGTGAAGTTTTACCTGTTTTCACGATCTTAATCCACCAAAGTTAACATGTCACACTTCATACATCCTGTAACTATTCAGTCTGGACATAGGGTGTTCAGTCACTTTCCTCCAGTTACGTGTACGTGTGTGTTGATGTATGGAACTATGTGTATATGCGTGGACATGTGAGTGTGTGTGTATGTGTGTCTTCCGATGTCGTTGTGTGTCTATCACTATAGGATTCTACTCGAATTTGAGATTTCACAGTCACTGGCTACCTATAAGTTGATGATACATGCAATCTATTGGGTGTGATGAATAATCCGTATGGGATAAGCACTGATGTTATGGTGAAAACATGTCATCCTTTGCACACACTCTAACGTCTGTCTGATGGTTTTTTAGTTAGTTATATTTTGTGTGCTTGTGTGTGGTGACGTATGGATTTGTATGTGAGACCTAGTATGAATATGGGAGTTAGTTATGATCTGTCTGATGACCATATGTCTACCCTGATACTCGTGGTAAGTGGGCAAATATTACTGAATGGCAGAAAAGGCTTGTGTGTGTGGATAGAGGTGGTGCTGAAAAGTGGTACTACAACAGATTCTAATGAACAGCCGGATCGGGAATTGAACTCTCCACCTCCACATGACAGTCCCAATCCTAAAAAACTCACCTACCGGGCACGGTAGTTATATCGGCATATAAAAAATTACTCTCAAAGGAGTACTGCACGGGGGCGATCCCGACACTAGCCTCGAGTGATTTTTGGGGAAACGAAAGAAAATCTGACTCTAAAACCGTGCTGCATATCCTCGCGAACGATATATCCGAACGTTACTGCTCACCCACCAGGCTGGTATTCTATGATCCTCTTACTTCGACATCCGATGCACGTTTTCGGTGATAATAATAATAACATCGTCACTTTTATATAGCCAACGTTCAGACTGTTAGAAATTGTGTAAAATCTTTCGTATTAATCTTGGGGGATACTACAGCACGAATATAAAACTTTGTCTCGTAAAGTTTTTAGACTGGTTTGTGGAGGAGATATTACTCTAACTTCCCTTGTTCAGAACTGACTTTGCTGATGTTGTGATAAGCCAGACGTCTCTACGCATTCAATATAACCTACATCTCCAACAACTGCTGATTCATTACTTTGCTTTAAAAACTCACACATCAGAGTAGATATTCAGACCGGCATACAAGCAATAACTCTGAAAAGAAGACGAGTGGAATGCATTGAAGAAAGAACATGAAATCACCTGTATGACACTGCAGAACATTAAAAATTCACCAACCAGTCTCAAAAATTAAACCTGCATCGTCTGAAACGTGGACGAATGTAATCATTTCTGCACTGATCAGCATTTAGTCTCTGCAATAGAAAATATTGACGGTAATTCTAAAGTAAATGAAAACGTACTGGGCTTAAGATTTTTTTTTTCTTTTACTTATGGTTTTACGCCTTGTCGAAGTCGAGGTCATTAGAGGCGGGATGTGACTGGAGACAAGGAACGGGAAGGTATTCAGCCTTCGCCTTTTTGAAGGAGGCAACGATTTTGACGTCGTGTTTGGACGATAAACCTATCTTCAGGTAGAAGATAGAACTTCAGTGTCGTAGTATAAGTTGTGAAATTTACAACTACCTATAGCAGACTGGCTGTGCAAGTGAGTTATGCGATCCACCAGTGGCTTAGTCAACTTGTCAATATTTGCAAATTGTATGTATGGAGCAATGCAATTTATGATGACGCCGCATGGGGAATCTGAAAACAATTATTGTGAACTAGTGGCATGGTTTCGGTATTCACTTTGTGTGTGTGACAAATCACTACTATTTTAGGAAATTCGCGGAATACGCAAAAAAAAAAAACAACTAATTTCGGTTTTTTCCATAGTTTCCTCAAATAACTCCATTGAGACATTTGACTCGTGTGCAACCAACTTTATTCACAAACGCGTTTCGGTCTCCTCAAATGGTTCCAGGCGAAAAACTTAGCAATTTTGATAAAAAATGGCCACGTTTTTTCACTTTACCCAGAGACTGCCATTACAGTAGAAACTTTTTTTCCGTATTTCAATGCACAAACAATTATTGTGAAGTTGTGGCACGCATTCGCTGTACCCGCGCAAATATCTGTATTTCAAGAATTTTACAGTCACCCCTCAACAAGAATGGGAAGTGGTAACTTAGGAGGGTCTATGAGTATACATCACTGACACAGGTATTCGAGCAGATAAACCTGTAGAACTCCCACCACATACATCGCGTTACCATCCCTGGCTACAGGAACAAACACCACTAAACGCGTTTTATTTTTATTTTTGTCATTGTCGGAGTGTCCACAGTGACTCTTGGCGATAAACGGCTATTTGTATGTCTAAACTACAACAGATACTAATTAACATGCGGACCGGGAATCGAACCCTCCATCTCCCACATGGTAGTCCCGAACGTTAACAAACCCACCCACCAGGAAGAAAAAAAGTACCTCTGAAAGGAGGACGAATATATAGACCTGCAGTGAAATCACCTACCTGCCTATAAAGTTATATTGAATTGGATAAAAGCACATGTGATTCTTTTTATGGTTCTACGCCTTTAGAGGCGGGGAAAGGACAGTGGACGAGGAACGGGAGGGAATTATGCCATGGAAAATGATGAAATTATCCCCGGCAGTCGCCTCGCGTTATTTGGGGAAACCATGGAAAACCCAAATCTGAATGCCTGGACGGCCTTTAGAGGCGGGGAAAGGACAGTGGACGAGGAACGGGAGGGAATTATGCCATGGAAAATGATGAAATTATCCCCGGCAGTCGCCTCGCGTTATTTGGGGAAACCATGGAAAACCCAAATCTGAATGCCTGGACGGGGATTCGAAAGCGCACCCTCCCAAATGCTAGGTCAGATCTTTACCGATCACGATGCGTGATAGGACTGGTGCAGGGAACGGGGTGGAATTCAGACATGGTCTTTTGAAGGAACCAACCCGATATTCAACTGAAGTACGGAGTAATGGCTAGTCTGGTCATTATGACCAGGGTTTTTATTGCATGCGCATTCCGCACCTATCCTAGCCTACGTGAACTTAGCCGGGTGTAGAGAACCTACAGTTCAAACTGGAAACCAAACAACGGAAGTGTTCTGGTGTAACTACATTACAACGCAAGTTGTGCCAGATGTGAATGTCAGGTTAAGGGCTTTTGAAAATCGCAGCTGAGACCGGGATTAGGTGAAATTAGTAAGATTAACAGACGGTATTTCGTTCCTGGAACATACATGCTGTGCTGTAAAATACGGACATGAAATTGATCGAAATAGAAAAGTTGACATCACAAGCACAATAGAGACGCTAATTTCTGGCGATCCTCAACAAATTGGAGTGTTGAACAATGCAGGTCCTCGCGATCTTGGGGATGGTTATTTTGATGTATGTATACCGCTGAGTATGCTTTTAGGCTTTTGTGAAGACTATAAAAGAATACTTTCAAATGTAAAACAAGAACTAGTACTGATTCGTGCTAGGGATGACAACGCAACTGGAGAAACCTAGGACTGTAGTTCTGTGTTTTCAAACAAACAGGAAACGTAACACAGAAAAAAGTGCAGCCGAGTTTGATCACTGCCAACTCCGTAATGCCAAAGTGTTCCTGAATGAAGTAGCGTTCCTGTACGAGAACATGAATTTAGACTTTAAGAAAAACAGAACAACCGTGCTCTATGACAAGTACGCAAGATTCAAGCAGTCTTACTATGAACATGACCGTCCCTCACCACTACTAAAACGTGAAGAATTTAATGCAACTGCACCTCTAGTTGTAATTGACTGTTCACAGCAAAATGAAGCAGTTAAGACTGGACCTGTAGATATACGTATGGACTTTGATAGTGGCGAAAATTTCCCTGCCTACACGTCTGCATATTGTCTCATCCTGCACGATCGTGTTGTAGAATACGTACCTCTAACTGGTGTGGTTCGGAAGCTGACATAAAATAGAATAGCACCCTGAAGTTCAAGCTCATTACCATGCCGACCATCTTCTTCGACGCACAGGGCTTCAAAACGAAGGACGGTACATTCATTTTCAAAGAAGTTGGTGTGTGTGTAATACGATCTGACAATATTATCGCTACACATTGCATAAGTGTATTGTCACCAAAACCTGGCTGACACAAAATTATCATGGAATACCTTGGAATACTGATGGAGTACCTTTCAGTAAATTATGTACTATTCTACATGCAATCACCAATGAAGACGATTCAATTATTTATGTGAAAGGACGGGAGAAGGCACAATGGTTCAAAAAGATTATCATGGAGAAGGTCTGCTACAATATAAAAGATTTAGGATGCCCGCCTCTACATGAACTCAAGAAAAATAATTTGATAAAACTTTGTAAAGGACATTTATTTTGTAACGCTATATGCGCTGTTGAAAATGTATTTTTAACTGCCCAATGGTGGGTGAAATAAAAGATTTAAATAAAATATATACTATCTTATTATTTAATTAGGATAGGTGAAATGACAAAAGAAAAATCTGGTAAAATGATTTTATTCTTTACTGTTTACAATTCTGCATACATCATTAAGTACAATCAAATTTTTGTATGCAACTATTTCATTCCTTAATTGCACAAAGTCAATTGTAGAACTGTAAGACACATGAATAGGATGAACGTTGTTGATGTGCATATCCATTAACTTCGACACTGAGGCAGTACATGTGTAGTAGTCACTCAACACTTTGTCAGCCAATTCACTCACAAACACCTTGTAGTATGCTGATGCGTTGAAGCTCCACTTTTTCCTGTTGGACAAGGATGCGGTCACTGCTGGCTGCGCGTCGACGAAGTTCCTCCAAGTAGACTGGCCGAAGAAGACACCGTTGGCAGGATCGTCATTGAGGTGGAAACAAACAGTCTTCACCCCGGCAATCGTTCGGCAGGAGACGGGTGCTCACCAAGCGAGATGCTGTCGGTGCCGGCGTTGAATAACTCGGACACTACGCCCAATACCTGGATCAGGACGTTCCATTCGTCGTATGTTAAAACAATTTTATTGTGCCCCACTTTTTCCAGAACAACAACAGGTTCAAACTCGTGTTTGGACGATAACCCTATCGTCAAACGTTTCGTATCACCAGCGTTGAGTTGGTAGACAGAAGAGAACAACATCACTAGACGGACATGGCTGCAAACTGACGCCGGGTGGGGCTTACAGCTGCGAGGGAAGCGATAATTAATGGCTTTCCGGCTGTGCGCATTCAATTACGAACCCGCATCATGCAGCTGCGAGGGGAGCGATAATTCGAGTGTGGTGCAGCTGTGCTCATTCAATTACGAACCCGCATCATGCAGCTGCGAGGGGAGCGATAATTGATGGCTTCCGGGTGTGGCGCATTCAATTACGAACCCGCATCATGCAGCTGCGAGGGGAGCGATAATTCGGGTGTGGCGCATTCAATTACGAACCCGCATCCTGCAGCTGCGAGGGGAGCGATAATTCGAGTGTGGTGCAGCTGTGCTCATTCAATTACGAACCCGCATTCAATTAAACTCCCCTAGTTCCTCGGCTCCCCTCCGCTCCAAACTGTCTGCAAAGACAGGTCCATAAGCAATACATGGGGAAAAAACTGTCCGCTGACCGCTGTACATAAGGAAATAATAAGATCAATCTGAGGTTACAGATGTGAGACCCCCTCCCCGCAATTCAATTAGCATTAATTAAAATCAATTAAGGCTCCCCGCCATGGGGGAAAAAGTGGGCTCACTCCATCCTCCATAAGAATACATGGGGAAAAAACTGTCCGCTGACCGCTGTACATAAGGAAATAATAAGATCAATCTGAGGTTACAGATGTGAGACCCCCTCCCCGCAATTCAATTAAAATCAATTAAGGCTCCCCGCAATTCAATTAAAATCAATTAAAATCAATTAAAATCAATTAAAATCAATTAGCCTCAATTAAAATCAATTAAAATCAATTAACATTAATTAAAATCAATTAGCGTTAATTAAAATCAATTAAAATCAATTAAAATCAATTAACATTAATTAAAATCAATTAAGGACCCCACGCAATTCAATTAAAATCAATTAGCGTTAATGAAAAACTGTCCGCTGACCATCGTGTTATCACTACTATTGTCCGACCCTGATTTCATAGTCAGTTTCGATGTAGTATCACTTTTCGCCAAGGTTAATCTCAAGGAGTCACTTGAAATAATTAGCGAGAAATTTGGCCTGAGCTCACAAAATTGTTCAGCTTTGTTCCAACGTCAACGTACTCTTTGATTATGAACAGACTGATTGAGTAGCCCACTGTCACCTGTGGTTACCAACATTTACGGGGATCACTTTGAACATGAAGCACTGGAATAGGCAAAATTAAAACCGAAGGTTTTCTACAGATATTTGGATGAAATGATTGTCGTTTGGGCCCACGGAAAGAAGAACTTCAATATTTTCTGCAACACCTGAACTCGCTGGCCGTGGCAGTGTAGGGGCTAGCACGCTGGCCTCGCATTGTAAGGGCCACCGGTTCGAGTACGGCCGCGGGCATGGGTGGTTTTAATTAAGTGTTGTGTTCGTCTTGTGCTTTCCTTACTTTAGTGTCTACAATATCATGATTAATGCCTGAAACAACAGTTGGTACAAAAACAAATTCGAGCTGGCTAAATGGTCGCAAAGATTGAAGGCCATATTAAAAAAAAAAAAAAAAAAAAAAAAAAAAAAAAAAAAAAAAAGCATACGTCAGAGAGACCATTCACACGATTGAAAACGGTGCACAGAGTATAAACATTACACTGAGCAACAGCAGCTATGCGGCATCCATCACTGCTGCTCTCGGCAGCCAACTGACCGCCTCGAAGTCTGCCACAGCCGATCTGCCAAATCGACCTAGATCAGAAGTCGAGTGCCGTTTCTGATCCGTGCACGCTGGTTTTCTTCATATTGCCCCCACTATTTGCTTATAGTGAGAAGGTGTTCCGTCCAATCGATGCCTCCGTGATGCTCTCATCCTTTGCCAAATGATGTCGTTGTTCTGTTTAATTCGCTGACTTAATGAGTTACTCCACTGGCTGTTGCCTCCTACATCATCACATTCCGAAGTCTTCAAGTGTTTATTCTTTCTGTTGCAAGTGAACTGGCTCCTGGTTTCGATGTATGAAATAATAATTTATTCTAATTTACCTAAAAAAAAAAAAAAAAAAAAAAAAAAAAAAAAAAAAAAAAAAAACGGGGGCCACTACAGCTCGACGATGGAGGCACTCAGACGGAACACCTCTGCTTGACGCATGGGAGCGCACCACCCGCACCAGCGCTTAAGGAGCGCCACGGCGGGAGTCGAGGGGATAAATACCTCCTTGACGGGTTCGGCACTGCGCTCCTCACGCCGGTCAGCAGACGCAGCCTGGGGATGATGGCACGTTACGCCGTCGAAACTTCGTTGAACTACTATCAATTGATACGGCCGCATGCTCAAGAAATCTTCAAGCAATAGATTCTCCTGGAAAACCTACAATTAAATAAAGTGGTTGGTCAAAAAATAACTTTAAAGTAAAAAAAGCGTAGGGTGCTCTCTATATTTTACTTTAGATAGTGATTCTACGAATAGCTAGCGATAAAAATACAACATCTGATATCTATCATCACCACGTGGTAGATATTACAAAATTATCATATTTAGTGAATAATGGGCATTGATCACAGGATTTCACTGTAATCTTGTAGAAATTTCAGAAGAGTTCATGTTACTATCCTCCGTTTCGTTTCTTTAATTTCTAAGCAGTATTTTAATGGCACAGTGATAATAATGGAATAAAAAATCGAAGTAGACGAGGGAGGTGTAATAAAGCTACTAATTGATTTTTTTTCATAGCTAATATAGTACGGTCGAACGGCGTTTACTAGGAAGGAGAGGGACAGAGGGATGAAAGCTGGAACAACACAAAATTCCAGTCAACCATTATCCACAAGAAACAGCGGGAAGTATAAAAAATTAAATTTGAGGAAGATATCGGGAGTGGTTTTCTTAAACATGAGTTGAAGG
>JARYHS010014533.1:0-46352 GCA_031002005.1 Vandiemenella viatica
AAGAAACATTCTTATAATGTCATGTACATCAAACGCTAATAATAAATAAATAACCACGAAAGTACAGCGAGATTTTCTTCAGTTCTAATAGATATTTGAGCTTTGTCGAGAAAATAACAGCTTACAGTATGCCGTGACTCTCCGCTTGAGACATCCGAAATTATCTTTTGATTCTCTTATCACTGCAAAGCCAGATGAGAGTTTCTTCTTTTCATATACTCACTTTTGCATAGTTTTATCTAACTCAGCTTCTGTTAAAGTAATAACAATTTTCCAAGCTCGGCATCCCAATCTGATTCAGAATCAAAAATCGAGTTTTTGCATCGACATGTTTTTGGTTACGCTTTATTGTCGGTTTTTCGCACAACACAATGATTTGTAAACTGCCGCACGAATGCGTGAGTAACTGCCAGTCTGTGCTGCCCTGCCCTGCTGCTCTGCGTTAGGGCTGTTGATAAAATATCGATATTGAGATATTTTAGGACGATATATCGATATATCGATATTGAAATCTGGATATCGGAGTCCGATATTTTTTAAAAATAAGTGGTTATTTTCCGTTTTCCTCGTAGAATATTCCAAGTTATTATTGGAGGGAAAACGATTACCTGTGTTGCACATGCAATACATTTTCATAGATAGAATTTTAAGAAACAATGAACGATACGAGCACATGGAGAAGCAGGGCCGCCGTAAGCGGGGTGCAAGGCAGCATATTATGTAGCGGGCGACCTTTTTTTTTAGCTCAACAGCTGCTTCGGGCGGTCGGCGGCGACACTGGGGATGGCAACAATGGGGGCGGCAATCTCACAGTTTTTTGACCCGTTTCGGAAATTTCCTAGATCCACCACTGGCTGTAGTTGGACAGGGGCGGCATAATCGCTATTGCACGCGGGCGCTCAAACAGCTAGCGGCGGGCCTGTGGAGAAGTAAAAAACGAAGGTAAAATAACTCATTCAATATTCATTAGAATTCTTGTCTGGACATTTTGAAAAGTTTTTAAAATTTGTCTTCAATCAATGCAAAAGTATTAGCATTAAGAAACTAATCGTAATGTACCAGGTATGGGTAGGGTTGCCAGATAGCCGGAAAATCCGGGAATGTCCCGGAATTTTGTGTCTGATCTCGTGTTCAGGAATTATGCGTTACTGTCCCGGAATTTCCGTATACTAGTTTTTTTCTCAAACTCAGTTCACCACGGTGGTCATGAGGCCAAGCCAAGTATCCCATGCTTGCAGCGGGAGGATGGAATGTCCCTTAAATCAGAGGAATTGAAACTGACAGGAAAATACTCTTTGAATTTTCTGGGACTTTGAAAATTCTAGATGCAGTTAACATTAACTCCCTTTATACAGAGTTCACATGTCTGAAACGTGTTTTTCAGGTCCTTCCAAAAGACTTTCCAAACGATAAAATCTGGGCCAATTTCTTTAGAACAAGCGTTTTTAATGATTTTGAATATTTTAAAAAAATAGTTGGTTTTGTTTTGTCAATTCCAACAAGCAATGACTTTTACGAGACAAGTTTTAGCCCGTTGAATAATTTATGAAATAAGAGCGAAACAGAACGTTCATGGATTCGATCAAGGCTGAACTGCAAACTCAATCAATTTTGAAGACTCTTGCTGAGAAATTTTATCAGTTTTGCAAAGCAGTGACGGAGAAATATTTATGAAAATGGCAAAATCTAGTAATAAATATTTTAAAAGTAGATGATTATTGATTGATGTTGATTTTGATTTAGCAAAAGATAGATGCTAATTTTTTTTATTTTTGATAAAACCTGATGTTGATTTTCTGCCTAATTTTAATTAATGAGCCTAACAGAAGTGTTCAGTTTTTTTAATATTTTTGAGATTTTGATTGATAATACCCGATGTTGATTTTGTACCAAAGTAAAAAATTCCTAACGAGGTGGTCAATTTTTGTTTTAAGTTTAGTATTTTTCCTTTTGATTCATAATACCTGATGTTGACTTTCTACCATAGTTTAATTAATAAAGTTAAAAGAGGTGCTATATATACGTTAGATAGCATATTTACCTAAAATAGAATTTTTTATTAATTTGCATTTTTGTTCACTCTTTAAACATACCGCTAAAATACTTTTTAGACCCAGAAATGTCCCGGAAATTATAAGCCTGTATCTGGCACTCCACAGTTAAATATTTCGCGCGAATTGGATACGCTTCTTGTTCCATACCAACAGAAGAATTGAGCTCCAAAATTATGTCACAGCCAGTTTTGTTATATCACTTACGAATTTATTAAGATAAGAAATTGAAAAAAAGAATCTACCACTTTTGGATTGCCTTTACAAAGCGCTATGCTAAAAACTTATTATTATAGATTGGTGCCTTTAAAAAACAATTTGTTAACGCCAAGGGAACTGCCTTGACAGTAGCGGCTCTAGGATTTTTCCAAGCCGGGGAAAAACTGAGATTGCCGCCTCTTCAAACATTGTTGCCAGCCACCCCGAGAATCGCCTCCTTGATTGTTGGCCAAACGCATTGATGTCGCCACTTTAACTGTTTGCCAAACGCATTGTTGGACACGATTTTATCGCCCAGAGCAAGTACCCCGGTTTGCCCCCACCCCTCGCCCTAAATCCTGCATTCCACCTAGAATCTCAGCTTTAAAAAATTGTATTATGGTAAAGCGTTACCCATTTGCGAAGCAATATCAAAGAAGGGGAAATTTTCAATTAATGTAGGGAGTTCTCCATTCATAGTAGAAGAAACAACGGGAAAAACATGAGTTCATGCTCTTGAAAAGTATGTCCAATGAAGTTTCTGACATGAGTTTTGGTGCAAAATTTTACTTCATTCACCACCTTAGTTTGGAATTTTTTTGGATCTGAAACTCTTTTAAATAACTATGACGTTCTCTCATCATAATTCTATGCAACATCCAGTTGTCCTAGAAAATGGTAATTTGGTACACATACTTGGTTTCATCCCCATAGTATAAGAAAAGTTCCTGTGTTTTTTCAATGCCAATCTAAAAGCTGAAACGTCTTAGAGAAAATTTGTAGGTTAATTGCTTTCTTCTTGATGAGGCTATATGCCTTGAATTTCAGTTTTGCACAAAGATCAGGAGCATAAAAAACACAATTAATTTTACTTTGTTACTACATTTAATTTGGAAGTTATTGGTAGTCCTACACCGATGGTAACAATGCAGACACGGCGAAGCTCGCACAGAACGAATCGGACTCGAGCCCGTTGTTTTACATGAGCGTGCGTTGTCGAGGAAAGTATTTTGACATGAAAATTGGATGTAAGCAGGAATATTGATAAATTCGGATACACAATCTTTGCTAAGGTGCAAACATTTGGTCCAAAAAAGTAAGAAGACTCAGAATAAGCTATCAACCTACAAAAAGAAATTAAATTCCACATAAAACAATACTTGTAAAAAAAGTGACTTGGTCATTATGCAAACTCTGATAATAGAACATCAACCTAAATAAATGCCTCTACAATGTTGCATTATTGAGCTTTTAAACTCACAAAAGCCAAGATTTCCCTCGATGCTCTTTCTGGATTCACAAGTCTTCGAGTAAATCATAAACATTCTGCCTTTCCTTTTAGTAAAGTAGTAGTATAATGGCTAAATCACAATTATAAAAAAAAAAAAGATTTATCCGTAACGTCATGAAAAACTATTTTTTTATTTCAGAAAATCAAACTTGATTCAGAAAAATATCTCACAACTCTTCATCATTAAATAGCCACAAGACTTCGCCCTTTTTTAAAATGATTTGTTTTTGTAACATTGTTTTTATATAATAGGGTCGATATATCGATACTTTTTCTTCGATATATCGAATCCGATATAAATATTTTTTAAAATATCGATATATCGAAAATCCGATATTTTTTAAAATATCAACAGCCCTACTCTGCGTTGCCCTACTGCGCCACGCAGCTCAATGTGCGCCCCGGGTAACACTTGCTCCGTCAACGCATACTCCTATCATATTTTCAACTTTCAAACCGTATTCTTTGATTTATAATGGCGTCATGAAAACTTTTTGAGTCACATTCTATGAACTTTATTTTTCTATAAAAGTTGTGACTATTCGCGTAGTCTTGTGTGATAAAAATCTCACGATGATGCATAACACATTCGGTGTCGAAAGATCAGGCCTTTCGTCGGTACTAAGTAAATAAGGAATATCTCCTATCACTTCAATTAATGTTTCAATCATTGATTGACCGAGTACATTTTTTATTAACATTCAATACTTGGTGCGATGGAGTTTTAAGGGCATCTGATTAATGATCGAACTGAGGTAGTACTTCAAACAAATGATCTACTGTTAGAAAAGCACAATGCTCACAATTTTTAACTAGGCGATTTTATTACATTATTTTGCCGATTTTCCGAGGTCGTCGCTTTTTTTCAGTTTTGGGCTTAACTAACCAAATCTTTTTTGTGGGTTTTTAAACCACACGGCAATGTTTCCATGTGCCAACGTGTCATTCGTAACATCAGGAGCAATCCAATCTGAAATAAAAGCATAAAGGCTGGCCGTCAAGTGGGACGCGTATTCGCGCGAAAAATGTTCGCGCGAGTACGCCTGTATACGCGCGACCAGATCGCTCCATTCCAAACACAGGGAATGTAGTGTGAATACAGCGCTTGAGTCGTGTGAACATACACGAGGGCGATGAGAACCGAAATTGTTTGGATTTGGTCGCGCGAAAACGCGATGGATACTGAGAATTTAATTTAATTAATTAAATTGCAATGGAACACACGCTCCGGTGGCAATTTCCCTAAACACCCATCTTCCCCTTTTCCTGCACCCACCTACATTTGCCCTCTACAAATTTTAACTTTAAATTCTTTCAACGTTTTTGGTAAATTATTCATCATTTCCCATGGTAACTTATTCCAATCCCTGACACCTTTACCTAGGCGTCGACAGATCTTTTTTGAGCTCCAACAATCACGTAAACGATACTAATCGAACAAAAAAATTAAAACTGACACAAAACACGTACCCTTTTGTTATATTATTAATTCTATCACCACCTGTGATATGTTTTATATATATACAGTATATATTCTCTCCCGACATATCGATAATTCACACAGTCATATGTTAAACTTCGGCGTGTGCACACGTCCCGAATCACACGACTCATTCCCTGCAACATGAATAAGGTGTAAAACCGAAATATTATGTATTTTACTGTACGTCATATTTGTTTTTCGCTCGTTGCAGCCTTCAACTTTGGTGAGTGACGAGTCATTTTCCCTTCCTTATCATTTATTTGCCTAAAGTCACTCTATAGTTCGATAGAACTCTTATTTACTCCCTCTCACTAGTTGACATTCACATCAGGTACAATTATAACCCTTAAATCAATTTCAAATTTTGTCTGACCAATCCTGTAAAAATCTCAGTGGTACTTACTACCACACTAAAATTACCATAAACCATGGCTACTTTTGTGCACTTTTTAGATTTGGGAAAAGGGGGAGGGAATTAGAGAAATCTGTATCAATATAAGAAAATAAGGTGAATTATTTGGTTAGATCTGATTGTTCTGTTACGAATAATGAAACTACAAGTCAAATTTGGATTACTTTCCACACAGAAATTTTTCTCCATTCTTGTTTCAGTTTTACTCAATGAAGTTGGGCAACTTTGAGACAAGTCACTTTTACGGTTAAAATCACATATCATGACAACAACATAATTCTTAATGCATTTTTTACTTACCAACATCATGAATGAATTTCTCCAGTTTTGTCTGCATACCCCAGTACCTGAATTCCACTCTGCATAGTTTATAAGCACACATTAGGGATTTTCCATTTGCAAGAGGCATTTGCTTTCCCTGTGAAAAAAAAAGCAACAAAATTAACGAATGATGATATAAGTAACAATACAGTGAGTTTTAAGTTCTTGTCGCACTAACCCGACACTCGTTCCAATAATCATCCAGCCAATTCTGTAAGAGGACCACGTCCAGTCTTCTGAGAAACAAATAGTTTTGGATCCTCATCACGGATATAATCAGCTCCATAAAGCTGATCTTTGACGACATCAATCAGGTCTAGAAGAAACTTAGAATCAATCAAACATTTTAGCCACAACTGCATAAACCATAAATAAAGAATTATTTGAAACTAACCAACAATCCTATTCCTGAGATCACTCCCCGACAATTTGAACACATTTTCTTGGTGGCCGTTGTCAGGAAAATAGTAAGTTTCTATTTCAAGGGAGAATTTTTCTACAAAGGGACAAGTGTAACGAGTTTTAGTGTAAGGATATGCATTCCATGCTTCCTCTTCTACAGTCAATGCGGACTTTGGCAACAGGCTCTTAAACCATCCTGTAGACAAAAGAAATAAAACTTAGAACTGTTATCACCGGCCTCATAGATCATTGTATGTTTAGATTTTAAGTAAAGTAACAAGGAAGAAAAAATAATTTTTATATAAATATTAATGTTACAGCATAAGAAACGGTGATTCCATATGCTCATCAAGGTTTGATTTTGAATAAATGTACAAATCTTCCTTTACACCCTTATATGGTCAACCTCTTGCAAGTTTAATGTGACATATTGTAGTTAGGATAAATTTGGTCTGATTATAGAGGGCAAAGAACATGTCTGACTCTGATCAATCACACTAGCTAGTGCCCACGACTTCCTTCGTGTTTGTAAAGAATTTTGATTGACAGCTACCGACATGTAACCACCATAGTGCACGAGGGGAGACTCGAGGCTAATACCACACAAATATCAGTGATCTGCGCTTGGTATTTATGGCCGCAAAGTGAAATATGGGGACACACAAGTCTTCGATCGAAATATGAAAATGCCTTTCGTCGAACATTTTCAACCATCATATATCTAACACTCCTATAGCTACCGACATCTAACCACCGTGATGCACGTTGGGACTTCAGGTTAATGCCACACACAATCAACAGTGGAATGCTGGAAAGTTTTGGCTGTGGAGTGTAATAATGTAGGGACGGTTGTCTATTTTTATATCAGGCCCACCACTTCCAACCGCCATGTCTATCACACACCATAGTGCACGATGTAAGACTCCAGGCTACCACCACAAACAAACGCAAGTGGTTAGCGCTATATAGTTGTATATATGCTATATAAACAAAAGTATCCTTAATCGTCCATTTTAAACCACCATATCTCCCACACTCCCACAGTTACTGAAATACGGCCAACGATGTGCTCGATTGATGAATGTATGCTACTACCACACACAAACACCACTGATCTGCGCTTGATACTTTTGGCTAAAAAGTAATACATAGGGACACGTCTTTGGTCGAAATGCGAAAGTGCCCAGCCCACACTTTCAAGCACCATATCTACAACTTCCCCACAACTACAGACATGCAACCACCATAGTGCACGATGGGAGACTCGATGATTTAATTTAATTGCAATGGAGCACACGCTCCGGTGGCAATTTCCCTACAAACCCATCTTCCCCTTTCCTGCACCCACTTATGTTTGCCCTCTACAAATTTTAACTTTAAATTCTTTCAACGTGTTTGGTAAATTATTCATCATTTCCCTTGGTAACTTATTCCAATCCCTGATACCCTTACCTAAAAAACAGAATCTTCCCACACCCTTGTGCCTGATATCGAGTGCCAGCTTGTGGTCATTGTCACTTTTCCCTTCCATGCACTACTTTTCATACCTGCACCAATATCTTTCCATGCCTCATCACCAATATTCGCCATGTACAGTACACTCCCATGACCCATTTCACCCTCCTTCTGTTTTCCAATGAGACCCATTCCAGCTCCTTTATCATATCTGTTACCGATTGCATTCTGCGATAATTTCCAGAAACAACTCTAGCAGCCCTTTTTTGCACCCTCTCCAACTCCTGTTTTTTTATACTCAAAATATTGGTCCCATACTACACACAATCACCAATGGTCTATGCTATGTAATTGTGGCAGGAGAGAGCAATATAAGGACACACAAGTATAAGATCGAAATATAAAAAGCCCCACATCGACCAACTTTAAACGCCATATCTCCCTCACACCCACAGCTAACGGCATTTGGCCAATGTTGTGCATGATAGGAAACTCCATGCTACTGCCATAACACCAGTGATCTGTGCTAGGTAGTGACGGCTAAAAAGTGAAGTATAGGGAAACACACGTCTATTTATATTCACATATAAGATTAAAAGTCCCATGCGTCAGGGTAAACTTTCTCACAAGTATTGATCATTAATTAATCAGAATATCTTTGTTTATAGCCCCGACAATTGATGGAAACGTAGCACACTTCCACAAAATCCATTCTTGAAAGTACTTATAGCAATCTATTTTTCAACCTTTCATTCCAGTACTTAATGTGTCGGATCGGGATTATGGGGCTACACTACTAGATGGCACCACAGACGCTGCGAGCAGGATGCCAGCGCCACAGCGACTGCAGAGTGACCTACGAGGAGTTACTTAACCGCAGCGCACAGCAGACTGTCTCTTTTCATGCATGACCACTGAGGCAACATCATTCCGCTATCTGTCATTGCATATTGTGAGACTGAGTCTAATAAACCGGATCCTTGTATCAGCCGTGTTCTCGTAAGTTACTCTCCACTGTCCGAGGGATATCCACAACTTACCTTCGCTGATGAGCCGGGAACTCCATTCAACCCTCCCGACTCCTGATCTTTCCCGGATGGATCCGACAAACGGATATTTATACCATCATTTAAGTTATTTACAAATCTTGGAAACAGAATTTATCAAAACATCTAATAATTTATTACGTTTGTTTTAAATACCAAATTTCAAGCTACCAATAGCAGTGGCGGATCCAGGATTTTGGTTTGGGGAGAGGGGGCCTTGAGAGATTTTGGTTTGTGGGGGGGCTTGAGTCGGGCAGGGCTAGACTTTATAGTCATGCCACCTTTAAAAGATCAGTACAGCTAAAAAACAATTCTCCAGAATTACGATGTCAGGGGTGGATCTGAATACTTTTGTGTGGGGGGGGGAGGCCTGAGCCCCTAGCACCCCCCCTGGATTCGCCACTGATCAATAGTCCTAGTGATAGAATAGTGCCTATCAACCATTTCCCCTTGTTTTTCTTCTAGTGATGGCAGTTTAGTTTATTTGCCTCCTACAATTCTTCAGGATATTACGTAAGTCAGCCCAGTCCTACTTCTGCATGATAATTCTTCTATAAGGTTGGAGAAATTAATGCACGTACTATCAAACCATTCAGTGTCTGAAAGTTGTGTTCAGATCCATGTTTTATACCTGACACTTGAATAGTGTGTAGTAACTCCGATTTCTTTAAGACATTCCACGGTCAGAACCACTACTGTAGCAAATGAAAAATTCATATATGCTTTTTCTCTGATGTTCAAAAGCCCTTCACAACCTGCTACAGACTAGCAGCTCTTTCCAATTAACTGCTTGAAGACTAAAGAGTTCCACTTCTATTAAAGGATGCAGAGGGAGCTCTGTATTTCCATCTGCACATGTACAGAAACTGCATTTGTTACAAGATTCTATTTATCTATCTAGGCAATTAATTTAAATCTAGATGCCTCCAAATCTTTGACTTCCTAAATTTTTGTGATTTGAATGGTTGTCACAGGTAAGATGACTTTCAGTGTTCCTTCCAAGATTATTAAGTGGCATATGCTTCATGTGGCAAATATTTTAATACCACTACCAATTTCTGCTTTACCTGCATAAAACATTTCAAAAACCGTCTAACATTTTTTAGAGACCTACTTCATTCCACTGAATTTTTTTTTTTTTTTTTTTTTTTTTTTTTTTTTGTAACAGTTTAACGTCCCTTTTTAACAACGTGGTCTTTAGAGACGGGAAAGGATGGGGGCAAGGAATGGGAAGGAATTCGGCCATGGCCTTTTGAAGGAAGCATCCCGGCATTCGCCTGGAGTGATTTGGGGAAACCATGGAAAACCCAAATCTGGATGCCCGGACGGGGATTCGAACCGCCGTCCTCCCGAATGCGAGGCCAGAACGCTATCCGTTACACCACCACGCTCGGTCATTCCACTGAACATATGTTACATTATAATTCTGGTTACTCTTTCAAATTCTGTATTAATATTGTATATAACAGCATAATGAAGCTATGGGAGAAGATCCGAAGATGACATACCTGGTAAATGGCTACCAACATGATAAATTTTGTGCGTGTATTGTCCCTTCCCACCAGGTCCATCACTATAGGGTTCGTTGACTAGAATTTCTACTCCACTTCCAGCTCCTTTACTTTCTTCACGACTTTTTTTCTGTAAAAAATAAAATATCAATCGGACATGGAAACGGATGTGACAGAACTCTGGTCACAATCAATCTATGACCAGAAAATAACATTCATTGCAAGCTTTCAAATTAATGTAACCATGATTTTCAAGTTTTAACGTTAACACCAGTTATGTTATAAAGAAGTTTCATTAAAATGACTTTTTTTTTTTTTTTACAGTAAAAATTATTTGGTTAACTCTTTTTAGCAGTAAACTCATATAGCTATTCTTAATCTTTTTGTAATTAGCAAAATGAAATAGCTTGAAGAAACGTTGATAAAAATCAGACCATTATCTAAGAAGCAAATAAAAATCATCCTTAACTTTGAAACTATATGCAAGAAAAATTCAGAACTTCATCACATATCAAGAACAGTTACGCATAAATCATGATTGGTACTGAAATTTTGGCTGTAAGTGGATCTCAACTGTTCACAGAAATATAAACATTTACCATAAAGTTAGGTAGTATTCTACGATGACACAAATACTGCAACCAAAACGCAGTACAAACCTAAATGTCTATTTACAAAATTATGTGCTTGAAACTGAAAATAATATAAAGTAAAAGGCAAACATTGACTGGCTGTTTCTGCAGAGAGGATTGAGATTAGGGGTATTTTACAGTTTATCTTGTAATAGCCTGTAAAACTGACAAATTTAATGCATGAATTCGATCCTGATATAATCCTGAAAAATTGCCTTAAACAGTTAGGCCATGAATCAACACAATGTAGCAATGGTACTTGAGGCATGTGAGACCTTTGACTTTAAGTCAATATCTGCATATGTAGGCCTACTTTGCAATTCGCAAAATTGTGCGTGGCAGAAGGTGTTTTGCGCCAAATTTAATCTCTACTCCGTGCGTTCCAATCCCCATTAGCACGAGGGAAGAAGGAATTCATATAACTATCTGTGGGGCATTTTACTTATCTAATATTACCACTACAAATAATTGGGTGGACGAAGTATTTCATCGCACTCGTGGGTGTACGCATGTTTACCAATAAGTTCAATCGAAATCTACGTCATCTATCAGAGTATCCCAGCCCAATGTACAAATCAATTCTGTGACGCTTTTATAAGGACTGTGGCAAGAAATCACGAATCTAGTGGCTTTTCTCTGTACTTTATACTGTCAATCAGACTCCTCAGGTCCCAAACGTCGCAACAATAGTCTAAATGTGGACGCAAGAGAGATTTGTGCGCTAGCTGCTTTTGTTTGTGCATTACAATTTTTCAAGATTCGACCTATGAATCGCAGCCTAAAATTAGCTCTGCCTACGACCGAATTGATATGCACAGGGCCGCCGTAAGCGGGCGTGCAAGGCGTGCACCGCACGCGGGCGGCACATCGAGGGGGGCGGCAAAACGAGTGATCGCGATGAAATTTGCAGCGCATTATGTAGCGGGCGACCGCGGCTGGCGACACTCGGGATGGCAACAGTGGGGGGCGTGGGGTCGACAAATAATGTTCGAAGGGGCGGCAATCTCTCAGTTTTTTGATCAGGTTTGGAAATTTCCTAGATTCACCACTAGCTGTAGTTAGAAAGGGAGCGGTATTGCACGCGGGCGCTCAAACAGCTAGCGGCGGGCCTGGAAGTGCAAGTCTCATTTTTATGTTGCTTTATACTGTTAAGCTCATTTTTTTTCTTAAGGCTTTACGCCTCGTCGACGTCGAGGTCATTAGAGGCGGGATGGGACTGGGGACAAGGAACGGGAAGGAATTTGACCATGGTCCTTTTGAAGGAAGCATCCCGGCATTCGCCTGGAGTTATTTGGAGAAACCATGGAAAACCTAATTCTGGATGCCCAGACAGGGATTCGAATCGCCATCCTCCCGAATGCGAGGCGAGAGCGCTAACCACTCACTCACCACGCTCCGTGGTTACGCTCAAATACTCCACGGACTCGGCCATATCAGTAACTGAACTGTTTACTTTCTGAACAAACGGATTCTTTTTGTTAGTTATGCGCATTACATTTCATTTTTTACAATTTAGTGGAAGTTGCCATTTGTTGCACAATGCCGAAATAACATCCAGATCGCGCTGAAGTTCTAAGCAATCAGCCGAATTCCTTATTTCCCTACAGATGACCGCATCATCAGCAAATAATTTCAAACTGCTTTTCACGTTGTCTCAGAGATCGTTTACGAAAATTAAGAAGTGGTACAATTACACCTCCTTGAGGGACACCCGATGCGACGTCTGAATTAGAAGAGGCTTCTCCTTTAACGACGACATTCTGCGACAAGGGCTGGCGCTAGAACTTTCCTGCCGTGGGTAAGCGTTCTTGGCCCCCTCCAGACAAAATTCTTTACTTTATACTTTTTTGTTGTTGATAAAGATAGAAAATTTTAATGCAAAAATGTTCGAAATCATTGGTGCAGATTTTAAAACCTGCGTTTGATTTCCATTTAGCCGGGCACCCACGCCAGCGGGGACACGGGCCCGGGGTACCTGTGCCCCGCTTATTAACCCTCCCTAACACCGGCCATGACTGCGACAGACCAGTTGGAAAATCCTTTATCCATTCACAAAGTTGATTTGATATACCGTACTCTCGAATCTTCTCTAAAAGTGAGTCAGCAGTCGAGCAACCGCCGCCGTGAGCAGCAGTCGTCGACTTTCTTGTGTGTTTAATCTGAAGTGCGGTACATAGACTTTGTTTTTATCTTTGAATTTTCTGTGTAGGCAGTGAGTCAGCAGTCGAGCAACCGCCGCCGTGAGCAGCAGTCGTCGACTTTGTTGTGTGTTAAATCTAAAGGGTACTAGATAGACTTTTTTTTTTTTTTAATTTTCTGAGAATCAGCAGTAGTCAGTTGAGCCTCAGCGGCCGTAGCCGACTTTTGTGTGTGATTTGTATTTTGCTGGTTTTTGTGTTATCTTTGAATAATTCCTTTTTAGGTAGTGATCCAGTGAGTTGAGCCTCTGCGTCCGTAGCAGCAGTAGCCGAATTGTTGTGCGATCTGAAATTTGCTAGTTTCGTGATATATTAAATATTTACTGTTTAGGTATTGATCCATTCAGTTGAGCTGTAGCAGCTGTCTGATTTTTCTGATTAATTTGTTTGTGACTCTGTGTTTTGTTGTTTGAGGGACATGGTTTGCGCAATGTGTTACAGTAGGCGTCAGGCTCTCGAAGAGATTCGTACTACGATGGCATCTCTTCAGGCACAGGTGTGGAGCATGTTAGACGACGAACGGCAGTGCGTCGAAGAAATACCGGAGGCTACTGACGTAGAACCGGCAGGTGAGGATTGTCAGGTATCTGTTGCAGGGAACGACTGGCACCGGGTGGATAGGAGAAAGGCATCAAAATTCCAAAATAACCGACGGGAAAATGATATCTTGCCGCTAAGTAATGCGTTTTCAGTTTTGCAGGAGGTTGAAGATCTTAGTGCGAATGGCCCAGAAGCACAGCAGGGAAGAGTTACTCGCAGACACCGAGTGATGCCAGGGAAAGGTTACTTATCATTGGAAGCTCCAACGTCTGACGTCTAGAGAAACCCCTACGAGACCTAGCTGAGAAGAATGGTGCAGACCCTCGTACTAACGTTCATTCTGTTTGTCTTCCAGGAGCAACCGTGCCACGAGTCATGGAGGCTATACCAAAAGCGATTAGAGTATCGAACTGCCGTCAGTTGAGAGTAGCTGCGCACGTCGGTACTAACGACTCATGTCATGTTTCTGTTTCAGATATAGTGAAATCTATGGACAAGTTGGGCCACAAGGCGTATGAATCAGCGCTTGAGAATTCTGTAAAGTTGCAGTTTTCCATCTGTAGTGTCGTGCCGCGCATCGATTGTGGGGAAGCCGTATGGTGGAAGATTTATAATTTGAATTGTAGTCTACAGGAGCTGTGTCGCAGAAACAACTGGGGCTTCGTCGATCTTCGACCGATGATACCTGCCAGCTGGGACGCATTTGACAGGTCGGGCGTCCACTACACACTGAGAATGGCGATCAAGGTGGCTGCTAAAATATGGAACCTTCTTGATGTTAATTATTTTTTAGGAACACCGTGAGGCCCGAGGATCCCTCAGTTCAACGAAGAAAACGCGTCGTTAATCTAGATCTTGGTTTTGGAAGTGACGGCGTGAATAAATCGAAATTTACAGCTCCAAATACTTCACCCGTTTCCTTTCGGAGTGCAAATAGTAAAAATGCGAATTTAGACTCTACAGATACAGATATTAAACCGCTAAGGATAATGGTCCTTAATTGTCGGAGTATTAGAGGGAAAGTAGCCGATTTCCACGCTGCAGTTGCGACTAACGATGTTGATATAATACTAGGAACCGAGAGCTGGTTGACGCCAGAGGTAGAATCTAGCGAAGTATTTGCTCCTCAATTCAATGTTTTTCGGAAAGACAGAACTACCTCAATGGGCGGAGGTGTGTTCGTGGCCGTTAATAAAACCATCAATTGCTCCGTAGTAAATGAAACGGAGAATTGTTGCGAGTTAATATTGAAGCATTCCGCATTTCGAATGCTTCATTTTGCAAGCAAATATTCCTGCAAAGGTGCTTCGTGTCGGACAGCACTGGGCCGTAACGGTACCTCAGGTAGCGCGGCTCGGAATGTTTACTGAATGGGATTTAAAGAGACAGGTGTCGTGGCGGAAATTTTCCATTATGCGAGAGAGACGAACGTGTTCCGTGAAAAGATGGACAAAAGTAGTTCCGAAGAGGGTGTGTGTGTGTGTGTGTGTGTTTGTGTGTGTGTGTGTGTGTGTGTGAGCCAATCACAGCCCCTGTGTGGTTTCACGCGGACTAATACGATTTCTCTGCTTTCCATACAACGCGGGAGGCGAGGACTTTGCTCCGAGACACCGTGGCGTCGGGTGCTTGTGTGAAGGAGGGAGCTTCTGAGCGGGTCGACGTAGGTTCGACACCCGCGGCGACTAAGACAGCCTTCCATTGCGACGGGCTGACTACTAGTGTGCGGCGTATGCAAATTTGTGCCGCTCTGCTTTGTGTGTTGCCGAGAGTGCATCAGTGTATCAGTGCGACCTCACACACGTGAGTTACTAAGTAACGTGCCTGGTGGTAACTACCATCCGGAAATTCTTGATTGTTGTGAAGATCTCTTGAGGTGGTCTCCTTCAAGCCTCCTTCGTCACCAAGGAATACATCCACGGTAATATTTTCAAGTACCTGCTACCGCAAATCTTTGTTTGGAACTGTCGAGACCCCAAAAAACTGTGTTATAAAGCCCTGTAACGGCCTTCATCGAGATAAAGAGGTTCTCACTCTCTGAACTGAGCTAAATTATTATTGTAAATGGTCTGCTATCCCTCTGCTTCGTATCTAACTTGTATTTAATTTTATTTTGTTGTTGTTTTGCATTACAGTTTTGTGCATAAAGTAATTTTTCTTTGCACATAATAAATATAATGTCATTAATGGTAGATTGGCCGCTTTCATTATTTGAAATCTCCCATTTCCAATGCTTAATGGATAATTAGCTACTTGCATTGTTATTATTAAAATAATTATTGCAGGGAGAATATTTATTAATTTCATGTGGAAGTAATTCCTGGCGCCCAGCTCTTATCACGAATGCAAGTTTTTTAGCGGACATTTACAGCTCTCGCCAATAAATGGTGCAAGGTGTAGTGTGATTAATATATGTACAGGGTACACTACAATATGGGTGAAGGTAAAAATTGGCAGAAGTTTAAAGTTCATAATAGGATCATTTTACCGACCTCCGGACTCTGGATTAGATAACGCGGAATATTTTAGACAGTCACTTAATAGTATTTCTCAGAAATGTCAGGGACATACATTGATCATCATCTGTTAACTGGGACACATTTACGTTCAGGTCAGGCGGAAGAGATAGGTTAATAACCGAAACGTTCCTGGAATCATTCGCCGAAAATTCTCTTGAACAGATGGTCGAAGAGCCAACGCAGAGCGTCAAAGATTCCTGGTCCATTTTGAATCTTTTTCTTACTAACAATCCGGATATTGTAGATAAAGTTTGTATAGAAGACGGTATAAGTGATCACAAGGCGATTGTGGTAACTATAAAATCTAGGCTGAATTTGAAGCATGATAAAGACAAACTCGTATATTGTTTCGATAAGGCAAATGATGCGTTTATGGTCGATCATTTGGCGAAAAATTTTGAAACGTAAACGCTTAATACAAATGTTGAGGAACTTTGGTTTAATTTAAAAGAAATAATATGGACCGGCTTAAATCAATTTGTTCCCAAGAAGTTTATTAAGGTTAGTAAGAACTTTCCGTGGTTCAATAGGGAAGTGAAACGTTTGCTCAGGAGGCAAAGGCGTTTACATGTCACGGTAAAGAAATCGGGGGACTCATCTGATCGCGCTAAATTAGTCCATTTGCGAGCGGACGTGCGTAAGGCAATGCGTGATGCGTTTAAAGAATTTCAAGCCAGAAATTTATCCGAAGATCTGATTACTAATCCAAAAAAGTTCTGGTCATATGTCAAATTAATAAGAGGCTCTCGTAAGGACATGCCGTCGTTGTTTAATGAAAATGGGGAATTATCATAAACTAGCGTCGAGAAAGCAGAAATATTGAATAATGTATTTAAAAAAGCGTTCACGTCAGAAAACTCGGAGGAGATTCCGATATTTAACAATCGAACCAACAAAATTATGAATGATCTCGATGTCGAGGGAATAACTAAACTGCTTATGAATGTAAATCCCAATAAGGCTCCCGGACCAGACGGTATTCCTACAAGATTCTACTCTAGGTACGCAAAGGAAATTGCGCCGTATTTGATGAAATTATATACCACCTCCTTGGATCAAGGAAAAATACCAGCCGAATGGAAGACCGCCATCGTAAGTCCAGTGTTCAAAAGTGAGAATGTTAATGATCCTCAAAATTATAGGCCGATCTCGTTAACCTCAATATTTTGCAGGATTTTAGAACACATCATCTATTCAAACGTCATGCGGTTTTTGGATGAAGATGAGCTTTTAAACCCAAATCAACAGGGATTCAGAAAAGGCCGATGCTGCGAAACACAACTTGCCCTCTTAATTCACGACTTGAGCCGTATTATAGATGAGCAATCCCAGGTTGATTTAGTTTTATTATACTTCAAAAAAGCTTTCGACACTGTGCCTCACACTAGGTTACTTAGGAAACTTCGCGGTTACGGTATATCTAGACAAATATGCGATTGGGTTGCAGACTTTTCGAAGGACAGAACACAGTGTGTAGTTTTCGACGGTGAACGTTCATCACTTGCCGAAGTGAGGTCCGGGGTTCTCCAGGGAAGCGTGATAGGGCCTCTGTTGTTTCTCATATACATTAATGATTTGTGTGACAGAATAGGGGGAATGAAAAGATTATTTGCCGATGATGCTATTATTTATCGTGAAATCACAACCCAGGACGACTGCGCTTTGTTACAAGACGATATTATGAAAATAATTGCGTGGTGTAAAGATTGGCAGTTGGAGTTAAACGCTAAAAAGTGCCAAGTCATTCATGTAAGTAAAAAGTTGACACCATTTAGCTTTGAATATACAGTTAATGGCACTGTACTTAGAACGGTAGATTCCGCTAAATACCTAGGGGTAACAATTCGTAATAATTTGTCGTGGAATGAGCATATCGAGAATGTAATTGGGAAAGCAAATCGTATGCTTCGATTTCTAGGTCGTAATTTAAAACAATGCACTCCGGAAGTTAAATCGATTGCGTACAAGTCACTAGTGAGGCCTCACTTGGAATACTGTTGCTCTGTATGGGGTCCCCATCAAAAGGGATTAATGGAGGCATTAGAGATGGTCCAAAGAAGAGCCGCCCGATTCGTGACAGGTATATATAGTTGGAGGGAAACCGTAAGTGCCATGTTGAAGGAGTTAGGTTGGGAAGACCTGGAGCACCGAAGGCGTTGCTCTCGACGGAAGCTAATTGAAAAATTCTCGACTGACGTATTTCGGAATGACAGCAAAACAAATATTGCTACCAGCAACATTCATATCTCGGAATGACCGCGGAAATAAGATAAGAGAAATCAGGGCCAGAACCGATTCATTTCTCTACTCATTTTTTCCACGAGCAATCAGGGAGTGGAATAGAAAGGATTACCGGGCGAGTAAACACAAAATCGGACAGGAGTAGCTTCCGATAAAGCACTCCGGCCATCCTGATCTGGGTTTTCCATGGTTTCCCTAGATCGCTCCAGGCGAATGCTGGGATGGTTCCTCACAATAGCCCATGGGCGCCATCCCTTCCAAACCATTGCCTTTCCTGATAGGTGTAATGCACCCTCCGCCAAACACTTTTAGTGAATCGCGGAGTAATAGTAATAGTAAAAGTAGCTTGTGCAGCTCAGAGTCGACGGCTTTCTGAAAATCCAGGAAAATAGCATCAGTTTGTGAACTTGTATCAATAACTTTCATTATGTTATGTGTAAATAGAGCGAGCGGTGTTTCACATGATCTTATCTTTCGAAATCCGCGTTGGTTCGGTGCAAGCAAATTGTTTTCGTCTAGAAGTTCATAATGTCGGATCATTGGAGGGTTGGTTGAAAATAAATATACACAAGCTTGCAGATCGCGAACGAAATGCCCTTAAAAAGTGCGCCCGATGGCATGTGGAAGTAATATTCCCCATTCTATACGCATGCGCAGGTTCAGGTTTGAAGTCGTTTAATCCATCCAGTGTATTTTGAGAAGCGAGTGTATGGAGATTTATTCTAGTGCTATGTCAACGGTAGTTAAACACCGTACTATTATCAAATTTTTAACTGCTGAAAAAATGACTCTTACTGAGATTCATCGTCGTTTAAAGGTTGTTTATGGTGATGATGATGTTGTTAGGTCTACTTTAAATTGATGGGCAGTAAAATTTCGTGATTGCGATCCTGGAAAAGTCACAATTGTCGATGAAAAACGCAGCGGACGTCCGATCACTGCCACAGACGATAAATATCGCAAACTCATCAACGATTTGATTCAAAATGACCGGCAAATCACTCAATAACCAGTGTTGCCACCTTACAAAGTAAAAGTCGCTAGACTTGGTCTCAAAACTCACTAGATAAACTAATACGGGATATTTAGAACTAAAAGTTTCGCTAGAAATTGCTAAATAAAATAAACAAAAATTGTTAGATGAATAATATAAAAATATTTTTACAATCGGAATTTTCATTAAACTCAACATAACATTGTATTAAAAATCAACATCAAATTCTTCAGTCGGCATTTCTTCCTCATCATCTTTGTTTTCGCTGGAGTGCAGAGCCTGCAAATGTGGAAGCATGAAATGATTCCTCAGTCTTAGATTTGAAAGAGTATTTAGCATCTTTACCAATTGCAGCAATCACATCAGACGGAAACTCTAACTGTTGCAGTTTTTTTCCCACTATTTTTAACTGATTCCTTATAAAAAGAATGCTATTAGGAGTATTTACATACTGTTGCTCAATTTGTTCTTGACAAAATTATTATAATTTAATCCCTCTGTTTTTAGAAATTGGGTTTTGTTTCACAGTGTTTCGATATATCATCAATTCTTGCGAATATTTCACAACGACGAAAGGTATAAAGAGCTCTTGTAGGTTCGTTTATCACAGGTGGCAATCACATTTTAAACTCGTCTTTAGTTTCCCATTTTCTGATATTTTTGTGTATAAACAGTCTTCTCTTTCAGTGGCACTTTCATAGTGAGCGATAGATACCACTTCACATACCACAGGAACAGCAGAACTTTATTTGGATAACTTTCGCGAATGCTTCGACGCTAACTAAAACTGAAATACTAACATAACCTAACTAACTCAAGGCAGGCATAGCTAAATCGGGCTCCTCCTATCGCATGCGAAAGGCGAACAGAGTTCTTAGCGGCTGCGACGCCATGTTAGGGGCATGCTATCGCGAGAACTTTGAAATCCTCGTATAGTCATATAACAAACCACTGCAGAATTAAAATTTTTATATGTACTCTTAAGGGCATTCACTTGCCCACAAAAAAATCGAATGATGTTAATCACAAGCTAATTATAGAATTTGCGCTGAATTTATTAAATATCGGACTTGTTTTTTTCACTCTGAGCGATGTTATGTTTTATCTCCCTCTACGAGCAGGCTTAATTAAGTTATCAAGAAATACGTTAATGTTTCAATTATAGTAACCCACCCATTTATAAATATAATGAAGGAAAACTGCTCTAGTGCCGGAACACAAATTTAAAAGGTCTGAACCCAAACTAAGTTTTCTTATGAAGCTGAGCAATTATTTTCTGTTCAATTTACATTTGAAAGCTCTGACCTTCATCACTTTAAATGAAGAACGTGATCCAGCAGTTCAGTAAGAAGGCAACCGAAGAAGGGAAGGTTTGCCTTTTCTATTGTGTTTTTATCTTTTTTTTGTTCCTTGTTATACTCAGACCTTTCCCTTCTAAAGACTTAACAATATAGAACATGGCTTTAGGAAATCAGCATGATTTATTCCTTGTTAATCAAATTTTATCATGTCTGGTCAAGGCCAACAAACTATATTAAAATATATTTTTCACATTACATATTACAAGAATGCAGGTATGGTTAGAAATTATAACCTTGTATGTTAAATCCGCTTTCCCTTATTTTTTTGCATAGACCAATGTCTGCATTCATTTCATCAATTGAAGATCTTGAGAGTAAAATTACAAAAATTAATAACAATCATATCATTCAGATGAGAATACAAGGAAAATAAATGCAAGAAATTAACTTTTTTAGGGTCTTTCATTGATTATAAAACAGCACAGTTTTGTTCAATTTCTGTCTGATTGACACTTTCTGCTTTTCATTATGCATTTTTGCAATATGGGCATGCTCCACATAGTCTTCGTGCTTTCTTACTTCCTTATAAACATTTTCAGAAGGAACTGGCATATTTCTTTCCCTTGGAGGAGGTAGAGAAACAGTCTTCTGAAAAATATTACACACTGTTGATAATATACAGTTCTTATAGCATGGTAGTAACTTAGAACAGAACGAACAATTGCCTTAAATATTTGTTCACTGATAGTGTAGTACAGGGCGTTCGCCGGAAAACGCTACCCTCCCAGTCTGTTGCCGACGGCAACTTGCTCGGACAGCGGGGCCAACAGTTTCCGCCACGAGGCACCGTGAATCACCGCACTGTTTAACACCTCCGCTGCCCCAACAGTGCAGTGCAGTGACCCTTACATTGTTAAGAACGGTTTCTTTGGATTGTAGCTAGTTTGTGACTTCAGTCTCTTATTAATCAGTGTTGTGAATAAACGTTTCTTTGCGGTTTGGCTGGTTTGGGGCTTCATACTCTTACTAATCTGTACCGTGTTTGAGTGTGAGTAAAATTATGGTACGTTACAGTTTGCAACAAAGAATATTTCTCTACGATACATATGTGAAGAAGAAGTCGTTTAAAAAGTGTCGCAGTAAATTTCGTCGCGAATATCCTGGCGCTTTACTGCCAGCTAAATCAACAATTCTGCGTCTGGTTAAAAAAGTAAGAGAAACGGGTTCATTTTTTAACAAAAAGAGACTGTCGGTCAACCGTATTCTCACAGAGGAGAAAATTGACGATATCGCTTTTCGACTAGAACAGTCACCCAAAAAATCATTAAGTCAGTTAGGGCAGCGTGTGTCTCGAAATATGTTCAGAAGATGTGAAATGTGCATTACACAAGAGTGTCAACACTTCCAGCATCTTTTATAAGGTAAGCTAATGAATTACGTCACATTTAAATGCTTAGCACATACAAGTTTATGAAATAGTCCGCGGCCGACGGTCGAAAAATGCCGGGAGCTGACCGCTCGCTCGCCGCGAGCAGTTTCTTCCTTGTAGCGCTAACAGTGGGTTGCGTTTCCCGGCGAACGCCCTGTACTTCTACATATGGAGCATCTAAAATAATAAAGGTTAGATGCTAATAATTCTACAGTATTTTGTATATACATTATTGCAAAGCTTATAGTCTTCACTTTCGATATATTGGCTGGAAAACAGAAAATTGTTATTAGCATAGAAGGTTTCAGGATCTTTTTGTTTCCATTTCTCCATAAACATTCTTTCTGGACATGCTGGGAACATTTAATACCATGTTCCGAGGGAGTAAAACTGTCGCGGCGTATTTTAGCCAACCATTTCCTCAATTTATTCAAATCTCGGAGCGGAAATCTGCATCGAAAGAAAACATTAAACATGTTATCAACACTGTCAGATAATAACCAGTGGTTACGACAGTAGAAAATTCGGAACGTATTTAAATTCATACTTACTTGTAAAACGATCAGTATTTGCCTCTTGTAGCATGGTTATATGCCGCGCAAGACTTAACCATCTTAGAAAACACGTGTAAGGAAAAAATACGAGCATTCGATCACGTCGACACGTCTTAACTGTACAAAAGTATACACTGAAAGCTACCGATTGCCCCAAATATGGTGGCAGGTGCATCGTTCAATTTGCGAAGGAACATTAGCGCCGTCGTTCCTTCTAGTGTATAGTATTCGAACTTCTTTGAGCTAAATAAAACCTTATAATTATATCTATAGTCAAAGATTTTTTCTGTAATTATCTTTAGTCAGTGATCGCTGACAATGTTTTTTACTGATCACGACTGTAAAGTGTTGCCAGTACATTTTTCGAAACTCTCCAAGGCTGAATATCACTAAAAATCACTAAATATTTTTTTAGCGATAACCTATTTAAGAATATCGCTGTCGAACTTCAAAATTCACTAAATCTAGCTACAAAATCGCTAAGGTGACAACATTGTTAATAACGTATCGCAAACCATATTTGAATATCCAAGGAACATTCCAGCTTCATTATTGAACAATTGGGATACCGTAAAGTGTTTGCACGATGGATACCACGCCGTCTCACAGACGAGAACAAACAGTGCCGATTGGAATGAACAGATTCCGTACCCTCCTTACTCCCCCGATCTTGCTCCTTACAATTTTTATTTTTTTGCTCAAGAGAGACCTCAAGGGTAAGTGTTACACATCGGTTGATGAGGTGAAGGCAGCTTTCAAATCCTGGATTCAAGAAAAGTCGGAAGAATTTTTCAGTGACGGAATAAGAAAAACGAATTACACGTTGGGAGAAATTTGTTAGCCTTAAAGGTGACTATGTCGAAAAAACAAATACACGATTTTGAAGCTTATGAGTTGTACTTTAATATACATTCTACCCGATCTTGCTATTTGTTTTTATTCACGTTCTTCAAGCATGTGTGCATTTATTTTTATCCTGGCCTCGTATAATGTGCTCCATAACTCTTCTACAAACAGATGTTATAGGTATGGGACGGTAGTTACTAGGATCTCTTCAGTCTTCTTAATAATCGGAGTTACCTGCGCTTTTTCCAGTCGGAAGGTACTTTTTGCTCTTACAATATTTACAGTATTCATTTATCAGACATAAATGGTCCGATTTCCGCCGCGTACTATGAAACTGATTCCATCCGAACCCAGTGCTTTCCCCCTCTTCAGGAGCTCTAATTGCTTTATAAACTTGAAGATAAATTCTTTGCTGTATTAATCACCAAAATACGTACTGCCTATCAAAGAAATTCGGTCTTCTATAATGTAGAAATGGCATCACTCGAGACATGTAATCAGAAGCGTTGACTGTAATTTACTTAGTTTAAAAATCGAGTTGATTGATTGCAGAGAATAACAAGACACAAGGCTACTGAAAATGTCAAGACAGACTGAAATGCGATTAGGGAATACTCAAAATAATATAATATGCAAAATCTTCAAAGAAAAATTGAAAATAATGCTGTAAGACATTTAGAATTTTAATATCCAACAGTTTTGTAATAAGCCAAAATCCAAACCAATTCACAAATCCATCTGGAATAATAATAATAAAACTAACTTTAGTGCTTAAAAATTGGAAAAGAACTTGTTCTGAAGATAAATAACACTTTCAGAACATACAAGGGAAGCTGAATTATGCTAAACTGATAACTATATATAAAAAAAATCTTTGGTGTGGGGAGGGAGAGGGTGGGATGGGTTGTTCCTTGAGGCTGCAAATAGTGCTCAAGGACCTGTAACTGAAACCAGGAAATGCAACTATTAAATTTTATCTCATTTGTCTCCTTGTCGCCAATGTTTGCCTAATCTCATACACAGCAACTTCATTCTCCTTCTTAGAATCAAAAACTACTTCGGGAACGGCGATTTGATGACACAGGCACGTTAATTCTGACTGTGAAACAATGGCATTTGAGACAATCACAGCACTTCTACAATAATGGCTTGATGAATATCAAGGAATGCTAGTAAAAATGTGGAATACTGCAGTGTAACAATGATAAATACGCTTTTTTCCAACTAGCCACATGTCATTCTCTTCAGTGTGATAACTGAAGCTTCATCGTGACCATTCACTGGTTAAGAACTTTTTTGGTTAATTTCTTTGACCAAAATCCATAAAAATGCTAACAAAAAAACCTGGAAGAATTTATAAAAACCATTAAACCGCAAATCAAAAATCTTGTGCAGATTAGGTTTGTTACAGTGGTTGCAAAAAACTACTATTAAAAAAAAATCAGCTGACAGTTTAAACACTTCGCACAAGATAGTATAGAAGAAATGATGGCTTCTTTCTTAATCCTAGCAGGAAGAAATAATTAGGAAGCAGGGAAAAATGATTAGGATTATTCAGGCTCAGTATTTAGAGCAGGGGTGGCCAATCCAAATGATCTTGCAGGCCACTTCGGAAATGCGTCATAACTCCGCGGGCCGCATATAAAATTATTTATCCCCATATTAGATTTAGACCCACTACAGACATTTTTTTGGATTGAAAAATTGAAACATAATGAGTTACTACTATTGCGTTCACTGTTATTCTTACATGGAAACATAGATAATATAATTATGATTAAACGTATAGTGTAAACAAATATTTAACACTAAAAATTAAAAATTAAAAATATTTTGTAACAGTGTGATTAACCTCGCGGGCCAGAAAAATGTTCAAGACAGCCTGATTTAGAGGAAGAAAGAAAATATAAGTTGGAAGTGGGAAAAAAAAAAAGATAGCTAGGAGCTGGCATTAAACATTGACGCTTTGGGAATTGTCGGGAGAAATAGGTCTGTTCTGTTCTCATAGTCAAAAGAGGGAAAGGGGTAGGAGTGGAAAGCCTCATGTTGGTCCAGGAAGAGATAAGGTACAGCAGGCCTATAGAAATAGAAGCTTCGATGTAAAGAAAAAAAAAATCAAGCAGTAGATTCTGCTGTTAATGGCCATGAGAGTCGTGTAGGTATACTTTTTTAGGTACAGGCTACCAGGTCATAAGAATTTTCAAAACCTCAGGCAACATTTTCCTAGGTAATAATAAGGGCTATGGGATCACTTTGTAGGGTGTTACTACGGTGGACAAGGCAGGAATAGTGGGAGGTGTGTGGAATAGTACTGTATAGTTTACAGATACTAGTGGCGGTTCTAGGAATTTTCCGAGCAGGGGAAAAATCTGTGAGACTGCCGCCCTTTAAACATTATTTTTCCGCCATCCATTGTCGCCTCCCGGGACAGTACTGGCTAAAAACATTAGTCACGACATAAATTTACCGCCTTTCAAACACGATTTTGCCGCCCGGGGCAAACCCCCTGGATCCGGCACTGACAGAGACACCTGATAAATGTGGTGAAAGAGACACAGCGTGCCAAAGTGGGACTGTGAGACTGATAAACATGGAGGCAGAGTGCTGCTTAGGAATAACGTGAGGTCTATTATGGCAATTGTGACCGTAGTCACGATTCGTAGTTCAGGTTTCACTCGGCAACGCCTTCACTTAAAAAGACGAGGCACCTTCTGAGTTATCAGTTAAAGCTATAAAATAGAACGCTTCCAGTCATGGAAGAGTTAGGAATGGGCCTGTTTTAGATCAGAGGTAGCTAGTGAGAGGTTAAAAATATGCTACGAAAGAGATACTGAATAAAGTAGAAATTATGCTTGCATAAACTATCTATTTTTCAATATTTTTTTGAAATTTTTCAGTAATTACATCACAGAATGGTTGTTTATTTGTTAGACATGTTGAAATCGAATGAGGTTCATGTTTAATCAAGATTATCCAATATTTTTTTAAAGAAAGAAATGTTCAAGTGACATTTACGATGATATTGTGACAACATTAAAGTAGGGAAATGTCGGCAGGGAACACGAGCTGGTTAAGGCAGAAAGTTAACAGTTCGGCAGATTAAGAAGATACTAGCCGTTCCAAAAATAGTAGATCGCTGATAGAGTACTTGAACATGACATAGTATTTAGCTTGTTGGGTGCTGAAAATTTTGACAGCAGACCAGACGGTATTGAGGAAGCAGGTGTCTCCGTGAAAATACAGTACTTTTTGAAGCCAATTCAGTAGATTTTCTTGAACGATTTGAGACTATTAATGAGACCTAGGTACTTCATTTTAACCAAGAAGCAATGCAACAGTCAGTGCAATGCATACCCGCCATTTATCCCATTGCTGAAAAAAAAAAAAAAAAAAAAAAAAATTAAAAAATGTGTAGGGCTGTCTCTTTTGCAAGGAAACCTGACGTCAGTTTTTTGAAGATTCTGAGAGGGTACTGCTTCTATAATTCTTGAAAATGGTGAAACCATCACGACTGCATATTATGTTAACATTCTTCGTGTGGCTATCAAGGAAGAGAGAAGAGGAAAGGAAAGTTCTACATCTGCATCTACATCTATACTCTGCAAATCACAAATACTGTGGGTGGCAGAGGGTGCTAAGCACCAATCCTAATTCTGCGCATTCCAATCCAGAACAGATCGAGGAAAGAAGGAATACATAAATGAATCAGTACGGCATCTTATTTCTTTAATCTTATCCCTCCTGTCATTGCGACCTAAATAGGTTGGCGGAAGAAGTATTTCGTTGCACTCGTAACTTAAAGATTTTCGCATATTCTCCAGCAAATTCAAACGAAAACGACGTCGTCTGTCCGCCAAACAATCCCAGCCCAACCCACGAATTAGCTCTGTGACACTTACGTAAGGACTGTAACTAGCAGTCACGAATCGAGCGGCTCTTCTCTGTACTTTCTCTAATGTGTCAATCAATCCCTTGCGATACGGATCCCAAATTCCACAACAGTATTCCAAATGCGGACGCACTAGTGTTTTGTACGCTATTTCCTTTGTATGAGCATTACAACTTCTCAAAATACGTCCTATGAATCGTAGTTTGGAATTAGCTTTTCCTACAACGGAAGTTATGTGCAAGTCCCATTTCATGTTGCTTTGTACTGTTACGCCTAGATACTTCAGGGAATCTACAGTGTCAACAACTGAATTGTTAACTTTGTACTCCAGAGCAAGCGGGGTCTTTTTATTACTTATGTGCATTGCCTTGCACTTTTTACAGTTAAGTGTAAGCTGCCATTCACGGTACCATTCCGAAATAACATCCAGATCGCGCTGAATTTCTAAGCAATCGTCGGAGCACCTCACTTCCCTATAAATAAGTGCATCATCAGCAAAAAATCGCATCCTGCAATTAACGTTGTCACCGAGATCGTTTATAAAAATTAAGAAAAGAAGTGGTCCCATTACACTTCCTTGAGGAACGCCCGAAGTAATATCTAGTTTAGAAGAGGCTTCCCCGTCTACAACGACATACTGTGACCGACCAGTTAGAAAATCGCGTATCCATTCGCAAATCTGATCAGATATACCGTACGCTCGGATCTTGAGTCGGAGTCGGTTGTGTGGTACAGAGTCAAAAGCTTTCTGAAAATCCAAGAAAATAGCATCAACTTGTGATCCCGCATCAATAACTTTCATTACATCATGCGAAAATAGAGCCAGTTGCGTTTCACATGATCGGTTCTTCCGAAATCCGTGTTGGTATGCTGTAAGTAGCTCGTTTTCATCTAGAAACTTCATAACGTTAGAGCATATGACATGCTCCAGAATTCTACTGCAAACAGATGTTAGCGATATCGGACGATAATTCCTAGGATCTCTCCGAACTCCTTTCTTGAAAACGGGAATCACCTGCGCAATTTTCCAGTCAGAAGGTACTCTTCTTTCCTCTAAAGATTTACGAAATATATCTGACAGAAATGGTTCTGTTTCTTCCGCGTATTCCGAAAATACTCTTACTGGTACACCATCGGGACCCGGCGCTTTCCCCCACTTCAGGAGCTTTAATTGCTTTATGATACCTACACTATCAATTTGTACTGGATCCATTTCAAATTCAACACGCCGTGGAAAAACGGGAATGTTTTCCATGTTTTCGTCAGTGAAGGAATTTTTAAATTCGGCGTTAAATACGGTAGCCTTGTCGCGGCTGTCATCAACTTCCCGACCGTCTTTTAGTAGAACTGGCATATTGTTGTCACAACCACCTATTTTTTTTACATACGACCAAAATTTCTTTGGATTTTCAATGAGGCTCTTGGAAAGTGAGTTGCATCGAAAGTCATTGAAGGCTTCGCGCATCGCATTCTTGACCTGTCCTCTTGTCTCAGCTAGTTTTTCTAAATCACTCCTATACATCGTCCTTCTTGAGCGTGCATGAATCTTCCTTTGCTTTTTAAGTAACCTTTTGACTTCACGCGTATACCACGGGGGATCGTTCCCGTCCCTGATTGTCCTTTACGGTATATGTAAGTCCATACCTTCCCTAAATATATTTATGAATCGAAGCCACATCAACCGAGCCTCTTCCTTCTACAAAGGTAATGTATTTATCCCTCAAAAACGTTCTTAAACTCTCCTTTGGGGCCTTTTCGAACCTGTAAACGACCCTTTCTTTTTGTGCTCGACTGTTAATTTTACTGTAGCAATTACAGCTTTATGATCACTTATTCCCGTGGTGGTAGAAATGTCCGTAAATAATTCAGGCCTATTTGTAACGAGAATATCTAAAATGTTTTCGTTTTCGTTGTCGCACCGCGTTGGTTCAGTGACGAGCTGCTCAAGATTAAGATCTGAGAAAAGGTCGAGAATAATCTCACAGGATATTTTATCCCTGCCACCAGTAACGTGGGCGTAATTACTCCAGTCAATATATGGCAAGTTGAAGTCGCCTCCTAGTATTATTCCATGATCCGGAAATTGACGAGCTATATTACTTACGTTATTTCTTAAGGCCTCAGCAACACCTACATCTGCATCTGGTGGACGATAGAAAGACCCTATTACAAGTTTTGTCCTAGCTACTATTAGTCTAATCCATAGGATTTCACAGACCGTATCAATATTTATTTCGTTACACGACAGGTGTTTACGAACAGCTATAAATACACCACCTCCATTAGAATGTAACCTATCCTTACGGAAAACATTCATGCTATGGTTAAAAATTTCTGCTGAACTTATATCCGGTTTTAACCAGCTTTCAGTACCTAATACTATATCAGCTTCTGTGCTACTAATAACGCTTTCAAGCTCAGGCTGCTTATTACAAACACTTCTACAGTTTATAACGAGTACTTTTAACGGTCGAGATTGATTTTCGCTACTCCTAACATATGGTGCCGAATTTAATTGGGCTGCCCGTGACTATAATCCCAGTTTCGGGTCTTCCTCCCTCAGCCTAAAAAATCCCCCAATGCACTCCACACGGCCCCTGCCACCCGTGTAGCCGATTCACGTGTGTAGTGCACACCTGATCTATCCAAGGGAACCCTACACGATTCGACCCCAGGGCGAATATCAAGGAATCTGCAGCCATGATATTCGCAGAAACGACGCAGTCTCTGGTTTAGACCCTCGACTCGGCTCTGAACCAGAGGTCCACAGTCAGTTCTATCGACAATACTGCAGATGGTTAGCTCAGCCGAAATCTTGCGGTCATCAACCACAGAGCTCACCGTATGAGCAAGCCGCCGGAAGGAAGAGAGGATACCCTCCGACCCAAGGCGGCAAGCATCATTGGTGCCGACATGAGCTACAATCCGCAGCTGGCTACACCTCGTCCGCTCAATGGCATCCGGGATGGCCTGTTACACATAATGGATCAGACCGCCCGGAATGCACAAAGAATGGACATTGGACTTCATCCCAGACCTGTTCGCCATGTCCCTAAGGGGCTCAATGAAACGCCTAACGTTGGAGCTACCTATCACCAGAATCCCCTTCTGTGATCGCCCAGACCTAGCGGGCGGGGGGGCTGGCAACTCGCTGATTGACGATTGTGGATCTGAATGAGATCCAGACAACACATCAAACCTATTGGACAGTGGTACAGGCTTGCCCTCCTGGGATTCAGACCTGTACTCCTGCCCCCGCATGCGGCGTCGACGTCCGGAAACCACGCGCCAGACACCATCAGGTGACTGCCGCACAGGCCCCGAAGTCTCAGCCTGGAGTGCAGGTACGATATTTGGCAGGGGAGAACCTGTGACAACACCTGCTTCGTCAGGGTCACCCCTTCCACATCTGCTGCAGTCACCTACGGCAGCTTCCAGCCTCGTAACTTTAGTTAGCAAAGCTGCAAGCTGAGCGCGAAGATCAGCCACCTCAACCCGCGTCTGCACACAGCAGTCACAGTCCCTACACATAGTACTTATAAAGCAAAAACTACGGAGAGGATAAAAGTTGAACTAACTGAGTAATCCAAATTAACTGTTCACACTTTACTACCAACCGCTACACGACCTAAAGAGAACCTCCTGAGGAATTGAATTTAGAACAGACGACTGCACTTAGTAGTTAATAGGACGTACTGATGAACGGTGTTAGGCAACCAATGTACTAAATAAAAAACAAATAAGCTCTATATACTTCCCTATAGAAAAAGCAAATAAATGCGATCACGATTGGAGCACGCTGTTATAATTCAATTAACGCAAATAAATCAAACGCTACCACAACACTTTAAATTATGTAAACAGATGGCGACACTCGTCACGACGGTTGCTGTGGACCAACTAGCTACTGCTCAGCGACGACGGAGGATATTCAAAGATAAAATCTACCTACAACACTTTAAAATAAAATACACAGAAAATGCGGCACTTGACTCGACGGTTGCTGGAACTCAACTAGCCCCTCCTCTGCGACGACAGAAGATATTCAAAGATAAAATCTACCTACAACACTTTAAAACAAAATACTCAGAAAAGGCGGCACTTGACTCGACGGTTGCTGGAACTCAACTAAGTTGTCACTGTTTCATCAAAAAAATCCTACCAATCAAAATTTTCTCATTGCCAAGGCTACGGTTCATTAGGGGGGTTCATTAGACACTTGGCTATCAGATCTCACCCACAAATCCATACATCTCAATACACTAGCACAAACAAACATAAGTGGAGGGGGCAGCAAAATCATTCATCCAGACAGACGTGTTTATAGAAGGTATCACCATATTTACATATACAGACACAGAGAGAGACGCACAAACACTCACATTTCCATGCCTTCAGCGAGCTAGACACAACAACCAGCCCAATCATGGCGACGAAAAAGTGGGGTAGAACCCCCATGGCTCATAACTGACCAAAAAATCATTAGTAACATATGTTCCAGGCACCATACTCTTCACATCAACATCATCTCATTTATTTCACACTACAGACCTCACTACCATCCTGTATCATGTGTGCTAGGTACAAAACTGTTCACATCAGCACCAACACGTCTATCCCACACCTAAGCTTTTTCTGCCATTCAGTAACATGTGCCCCCATGTACCACGAGTAGCAGAAGACACTTGGTCATCAGACAGATATCATAACTCCAATATTCATACTAGGTCTCACCCACAAATCGATACGTCACCTCACACAAGCATTAGTGCAGGAACAGCACATCATACATCCAGACAAACGAGATAAAGGAAGGTATCACCACATTTACGCAAAAAAAAAAAAAAAAAAAAAAAAAAAAAAAAAAAAAAAAAAAACACACACACAGAGAGACGCATACACACGTACATTTCCATGTCTACAGCGATCTCGACTCAACAACTAGCCCAATCATGGCAACGAAAAAGTGGAACAGAACACCCATGACTGGCCAAAAATCATAGAGAGATGCACATACACACACACACTCGTATGTCAATGCATTTACACAGGTCCATTCATCACCACACATAACGGGAGGAAAGAGACTGAACATGCTAGATACAAACTGAAGAGTTACAGGAACCCTTTCTGTCATTTAGTTACATGTGACCCAGGTACCATGAGTTACAATAGACACTTGTCTATCAGACAGATATCATAACCTCCAAATTCATACTAGGTCTCACCCACAAATCCATACGTCTCCACACAAGCACAAACATATGGGAGGAACAGCAATTCATACGTCCAGATAGATGAGTTTAAGGAAGGTATCGCCATACTTACACAGAGAAAGACGCACACAGGCGCATATTTCCATGCCTACAGCGAGCTAGACACATCAACCAACCGAATCATGGCAAAGAAACAGTGGGACAGAACCCCCATGACTCAAGACCGACAAAAAAATCAACATTAACATGTGTTCCAAGTACCAAACTCTTCACATCAACGTCGTATCATTTAACTCACACTACAGACCTCACTGCCATTCAGTATCGTGGGTACTAGGTACAAAACTGTGCACATCATCAGCACCACCACTATCCCACACCACAAGCCTATTCTGCCATTCAGTAATATTTGTCCACTTACCACGAGTATCAGGGTAGACACATGGTCATCAAACAGATATCATAACTCCCAAATTCATACTAGGTCTCACGTACAAATCCATACGTCACCACACACAAGCACACACAAACATAACTAACTAAAAAACCATCAGACAGACGTTAGAGTATGTGCAAAGGATGACATGTTTTCACCATACACATCAGTGCTTATCCCATACGGATTATTCATCACACCCAATAGATCGCATGTATCATCAACTTATAGGTAGCCAGTGACTGTGAAATCTCAAAGTCGAGAAGAATCCTATAGTGATAGACACACAACGACATCGGAAGACACACATACACACCATGTAAACTTAACCAACCAAATCTTCTTCAAGCTAATAAAAATCGAAACTGACGTAAAACAACATCAAACACACAAAACACCACCACAACAGTAATATAATACCACGTTGCGTCTCCACCATACACCACACATGCACATTTGGCTAAAATAAAGCAAACACACACACACACACAAATTCAATTACGAAATTCAAACTCGCCGCTCATTACACTACCGATAGAGCACCGTCAAGAAACCAGCAAAACAGCGAAAGCGGACACATAAAGTTTGACAATGTCGTGCATTGAAAACTATGCCTCACAATTGATTGCTAGTCAAGTCACGAGAGCAAACTATACCAAGTGCAATAGTGCAAAAAACAACATGCTGGTTGAGGTCGCACGCGAGCAACGACCACACCTCAAAATGAAAATGTAAAATGTAAGTTACAATATAAAATGTATACTTATGTAAACAAAACGTCTTGCATGATAATCCAAAACGGATATAAAAATATTAGTAATCAAACTGATATATGAATAAAAGTAATATTATGATGCCTATATAAGAATAATTTTGATAAATCTAAAAATCATTGTATTCAAAAGTCAATAACAAATCACATATTACAGCAAAACTGTACGCTGAAGATACGTCGGCGAGAGGCAAAACGCGTCCGGAAAATAAAAACAATATCCAACAGTTGTAATGGCGTATTATTAAACAACAAATACTAACCTCTAGTATAGGTTTGTTCTGTTATTGTAAAGTATGTTAGATCGCTTCGTGACCCGAATTTCGAGTAAAAGTATAAATCCCATTGACCCAATTGTGTTACCTATAAAGTGGCCTAACAATACTGGGCAGGGGTGGCCAACCCAAATGATCTTGAGGGCCAATTTGTAAATGCATCGTAAATCCGCGGGCCGCATTATATATAAAATTATATATCCCCATATTGGATTTATACCTACTATAAACATTTTTGGAGTGAAAAATTGAAACATAATGAGTTATTATTGAGTTTATATTATTCTCACATGTAAACATAAATAATGTAATAACCATAATACTAAACTCACATTGCAAAGAAGAATACATTACAAAATAAATGTATTTTGTAAAAGTGTGATATTCAAGATATTCAAGGCGGGCAACATGCGACCCGCGGGTTGGCCACCCCTGACACTGGGTCTCCAGTCTAGTAATGAAACAGATACATGCTTTTTTATTATTAAAAAACATATCAGTTTACATGCTTGTTAGCTGTGGAAGGGGAAACATTGTTGAACATTTGGACGAGCACGTGGAAAAATGAATATACGAGTAGTCTCAATTTTGTCTACTAGCATTTGTAAGAACGTAATCGCGGTTTCTGGTAGTTATCCTTACTCCGCAGGTCTGTTACTGTAGGTATAGTAAGCGTCAGCTCACGTTTTAACACAGCAGAAACATTCTGAAAGCTAACAGCGTGATGTAGCATCCATTGCCAAGCTCCAAGGAGAGCGAGGAAGCTGTCGCTTTTATGGCAGTACACTTATCACGCTGTGTAAGTAGTATTTCAACTCTGGCCAGCTTCTTGGCTTTGAGTTCGACGAAATTCGCGGAGAAATTGGCGCAAGAACGTATTTTGTAATGAATAAAAAACATCCAAGTGTGGTGATGTCAGAAACCGTGAAATGGCCAGAATAAGACACTTTGTATCCTGCAGAGTGGTTCAGAACACGGAGACGCCGCCCACTGGATTGTGGGGGTACAATGGGACCAGGCACCAGCCCAGTCCCGCGCGTTCTGGCTGTCCTGATTGCATTTATTTGGGTGAATTCTCGCAATTACCTGGGCGAATGCTTGAACGTTTCCCAATCTCCAATCTCCGCCCGCCTCATTAACTACACATTACACTCGCAATAATAATAATAATAATAATACAGTACACAAAAGTTGCACGTTTCGCTGACTTTGCTCCAGTAGGTGAGGTACGCTGGGCCTGTTAACTTGGCTGGGCACCAGCGGACGTGGGAACAGGGCCGTCGGTAGCGGCCCATGCTGGCCTGTGGTGGCTACGGTTACACTGCAAGCGACTTCGGCCGATAATTCACTCTGCCGAATATGGCCGATGTCGGCCGAACAAACAAACGTACGCTAAATATGGAAACCGGTTACACTACGACCGACCTAGTCGGCGGAACTCCGCCATATTCAGCCGACTTCCGTCGCCGACCAAATACTTTTGTTTCATTCGGCCGAACGCGATCGTGTTTTGTTGCAGTCTTTGCGTTGGTTGGAGCTTTGGGTACTTTTTGTTGTCTTCGCTACTTGTTCTAATTGTTGTATCGCCATGGATTTAGAATTTCTGATGGTGTTGGTTCAAGAAAGAAAACCATTGTGGGATACTTCATCAAAATCTTATCATAATAGAGATATTAGCAGAAAACTATGGCAGGAGATTTCTGATCTTATGAATCTTGAAAGTAAGTACCTAACCTACCTGCTACAAAATTATTATTAGATACTGATGCTATATTTTGCATTAGGTTAATATTTTTATAATTTTATACTTTGCATATGTTTTCCGGTACGCCGAATCTATTAATACTACTTCTAAAGTCCTATATTCCATCCCTGTGAAGGTAGCCAATGAATGAACAATTAAAGAGTTTAAAATTGTTTTTAAAAAGTGGTAAATCTTTGTATGTTAACTATTTAAAATGCTGTATTTGGCTGTAACCATTTGGGTTCAAACAACTTGAGAAAAAAAAAATACTAATCCAATTGTTCTTGCTTATTTGCAACCTGCAAAAGCTAGACTATTCATAGTAGCGTTTTACTATATGGATACAAGTTGTATTTAGGTTATACAATTGTTTATATGACCTATCTAGAAAGACAGAAAATTTTGTTTACCAGTGAAGGAATATTGATCTTTCTTGCTGTACATTTTGTTTATTCAGTAGATTTTACATGGTCAGCAAGGTTTAGTGATAAGAAAAAATGAGCATACTCTTAAGAATTTCACTTTATGGAAAAATTCCAGTGAAGGAATGCCTGTTCATTTATTGGTTTGAGGTATATGTGAGATCCTGAAATGAACACCTCACCTTTAACTCTAACAAAACCATCATGCTAAGATTAAAACTGTTAAAAATGTAGGCCTACCTTGATCTTTCTTAATTATAGTATCACTTATTAGATGTACAGGAGAGTCCTGCTGTACAGTCCTTTGTCCGGGGAAACTGTCACTATATTTCACATCTGACCGAATTTACGGTTTGGCAACAAGTGCGTATTTAATATGGAGCGATCAAATGAAGTCATTTTCAAGTTTTTGAATGCATACGAAAAGAAATCAGCAACATGGAACATCAATACCGCAGAGTATAAACAAAGAAACGATGCGTGGAGTAAAATTAAAAGCAAATTAAAGGATGGCAACAACCCGATTAAAAAATCAAAGAAGAAAAAGGGAAAGCTTTCCGTCAACATATAGGAAGTTATGAAGTAAAATTTTAGACTGTGAAACAGGCGTGGTGCAAGCCTGATTGGCCTTTTTTTTTTTTTTAATGTAGCTGCAGCGACACCAGCTAACGCGTCATACAAACCGCGCGTAGGCTGCTCGAGGTGGCGCGCTGGTCTGTACAGTTTGGGCTGACCTGGCGCGGCCTTCAAAATCACACGCTATCGAACGTTACCTTTATACATCTGGCAAAACTCATTTCCTCCTCCTTCCTCCCTTCTCATGATGCGTGGTCCTTGGTGGCCGAATCAGAGTAGATGCAGAACATAAAGAAGAAGACGCTGGAATCTTCAGATTTCTGATATGTACGCTTGAATTATAACAAAATACCAAGATATCACCACTGGTATGCAGATTGTTTATTTTTTTATTGCAATATCTTTGTGTCGCAAGATCACCCTTCCGGGATATAGGAATAAATTAAAGTCCTTATTTTACTTCGTTCGAAACAGTCGAGAGGAGCTCAGAGCTGTTTTACCAGCTTTTAACTTAAGAGACAGGATGCTCTGCGCAACTTGTCGAGTCTTATCGACCAGGTCACTCGTGTTACACGGCAACCAAGCAGGCCAAATTGATAGTGTAGCACTAGATCTGTCAAAGGCGTTTGACAGAGTAAGCTAAGCCATACAATGGTAGTAAATAAGGTAAAAACTATTGGAGTGGATGAGAAAGTGATTTGCTGGGTAGAAGAATTTTTAAAAGGTAGAAAACAGAAAGTTAGGGTAGGAAATGCAGTATCAAAAGAAGTGGAAGTAAAAATGCTAGTGCTCCAGGGTAGTGTATTGGGATAATTGCTATTCATTATTATAATGAATAATTGTGTTGATTGTTTATTATCTCAAATTAGATTGTTTGTAAATGACATAATGCTATATAAAAGAATCAAAACGAAAGAGGATTGTAAACAGTTGCAGGGTGATCTGGACAGGATACCTAGTTGGTTGGTAAACATGGGATGAAGATAAATGCAAAGAGGAGTCAGCTTATTAGATACACAAATAAAAACCAAAAGGTTAATTATAAATATAAGGTGGGGAAAGAATTGTTTGCTGAAGACTTGAAAAGTAAATATCTTGGCATTACATTTGATAACAAGCTTAACTGGGCAGGACACATTGGACAGGTGGTAGGAAAAGGTTTCAAAATTCTGCACTTGTTGGAGAGAGTGATGAGGGGATGTACGAGAGAAATGAGGGAGTTGGGTTACAAAACTTTGGTCAGACCATTGCTCGAATATGGCAGTGTAGTATGGGACCTTCATTTTACGTATCAAATACAGGAGTTGGAGAGGGTGTAAAAAAGGGCTGCTAGATTTGTTTCTGGAAATTATCGCAGAATGCAATCAATGACGGATAAGATAAAGGAGCTGAAATGGGATTCATTGTAAGAGAGGAGGAGGATGAGGAGGGTCATGGGAGTGTACAGGGCGTATACTGGCGATGAGGCATGGAAAGATATTGGAGTAGGTATGAAAAGTAGTGCATGGAAGGGCAAAGATGACCATGACCACAAGCTGGCACTCGATTTCAGGCACGAGGGTGCGGAAAGATTCTATTTTTTAGGCAAGGGTGTCAGGGATTGGAATGAGTTACCAAGAGAAATGATGAATAATATACCGAAAACTTTGAAAGATTTTAAAGGTAAAATTTGTAGAGGGCAAATGTAGGTGGCTGCAGGATAGGGGGAAGATGGGGGTGTAGGGAAATTGCCACCGGAGCCTGTGCTCTATTGCCGTTAAATTAAATTAAATTAAATTAAACTAAATTAAAACCAACTGCTTAAGCTGCAAAACTACGCATGGGATCTGAAGCTGTGATTGAAGGTCATGGGCAACCTTCTCAGCACACCAGTTGCTAAGTAAGCTCTACCACTACTCCTAGTACCTCATAGACGAGTCAGTAGCCAACCAGAGCAATTGTTCTTAATAAAATTGTAGCCAGCCAATCACAAGTTAATTCCACCCCACCACTAAAACACTGCCCCTACGTGACCAGAGAGCGTACTCGCTCTTCAGTCGTTTTACATCTTGTCGACTGGCATCACCCTTTCACTGAGCTAACATGCTGCTTGTTATATATTCCATATTGAGCCATTCGGTATTTCGTGAGCTCATCAACATATGAATTATTCCATTTTAAGTAACTCATTCCTCCTACATATTCTGTAGGTCGATTCAAAGTCTATGGCCAGTATTACGCAATGCTTATCGTAATGTTATAAAACCAACGTAATTGTCTTGCAGTTAGAATGTTTACTTACTTCGAGTGTTTTCTTCAAACAACCTGATCATAAATAAATAAATATAGGAATAATTTTACATGAACTATGCTAACTATTCAATCGGTCTAAAGATCACAATACTAACAGAAGCTAGTAAAGGAGCATTCCAGACAGTACAGACTAAGTTATGATTTAGCCTAATTTCTGGAGATCCCAGAAAAGGGATCGAACCGATCTCCTGGTAATTGTCGAGAGGAATCCTAAAGGGCTTGTCGCATATTAGTTTCCGCTTGGCTTACCATGCGACATTTGTACTAAAAATTATAAATTGATTATATTGCCGCATGAACGCCAGTGTACCGTCTGCCAGCATGGCGCAGCGGGTAGCGTCACGAATTGCGGTACCGAAGGTCGCCGGTTCAATCCCGCCCACTGACAAAAATTATTTAATTCTGTTTATTATTTCCAGAAGATTCTACATGTTTCCTAAGGTCACTTGTAACTTCTACACATTTCACTTGTTAACTACTCTTGTAATCTCTAGTACGTTCTATCTGTGTATAAATAGAAGAGCATTCTGCCCAAGAGGCAGTCAGGGCTGCGTGTATGTTTGAGTTCTCAATAAACCTGTTCTCAGTTTAAGTGCTGTGTTCATTGACAAGTAACCTTCGAATTCACACCTGCCCCGGTTCCAACGCGACATAGTTTGGTGGAGACGCCGGGTACCCTGTGCAACAGCTGCATCGTCGTGGCTCCGATTAGGCAACGTAAAAGTCGCCGCCTACACGGACTGGAACCGGACTACAAAGGATATACTCAGTACGTCCTTCCGAAAGTCCGCGTCATTAGGAAACCCATGGCGGCAAGCCAGCTGCACATTCGACACCCATCGGTGTTCTCTGGAGACGCTGGACAGGATCCTAACAAATGGCTAAAAGGGTTCGACCGAGTCGCCAAGTACAACAGGTGGGATCATACCATGTGCTTGGCAAATGTTTATTTCTATCTGGACGGAACCGCCCAGCAGTGGTTCGAGAACAACGAAGAAAAACTGAATAACTGGGAAATGTTCCAGACGGAACTTAAGAAAACGTTTGGGGACCACCAGCGACAAATCCGCTCGGCGGAAGAACAACTGAAGAACCGGGCCCAACGACATGGGGAGCCGACGCAATCTTACATACAGGATGTTTTGGCCCTATGCAACGTAGTCAACCCGAATATGACTGAAGCCGACAAAATCACGCACCTAATGAAAGGTATTGCAGAAGACATGTACCAAGCTCTTCTGATAAAAGACGTCGCTACGACGGAAGAGTTCATCAAGTGGTGCCAGCGGATTGAGGAGATGCAACAAAGGAGGGTTGGGCGAAAGAAGTATGACAGACTTCCCAACGTAGTCCCTATGGCAGTTGTGGAAGACCAGCACGACTTTGCGTCTCTCATACGACAAATTGTGAGAGAAGAATTACAACAGTTTCATGGCAGCTGGGACTCTTGAACCGAGTGAGCATCAGATCATGGCCATGGATGTAAGCCCAGTGGGTCATGAAGGAGCCGACGCGGCGGAAAAAAGAGGTATTTCAGACAATAGCTCCTGTCTGCCGAGCCAATCGCACTCGACGTGAAGAATGGCCTCGCCCTGATATGACGTATGCTGCAGCTGCCAAACGGCAGCCTAGGAACCGGCCGACACGGCCACAACCAAATCCTCCGGCACCTATGACGTCCCGCAGACGAACGGACGTCTGGAGGACAGAAGACAACGCGCCAGTATGTTTCCACTGTGGGCGCCCTGGACATGTCATACGCTACTGCAGAGAGAGAAGACGAGTATTTGACGATTATTTTGCCCGCAAGACGTCCGCCATCCGAACAGTTCTACCCCAGGCAGCCACCCGCTGACGAGTTCGGTCGACCTACGGGAAGAAGCCCATCGCCGTACCCTAGACGAGGTCGATCCCCGACGCGCCGCTGCCGTTCATCGTCGCCGGACAGAGCTACCAGCCGCTCCCCTAGCCGCCGCACGCAGGAAAACTAAGCAAGGCGACCATCTACGGAGGTGAGGCCGCCGCAGATGAAAATCCTCCATGGATGACAGTCACTAAGATGTCGGGAAATCTCATCAACGTTATAATCGACGGCCAACCTGTCCGGGCGCTGGTTGATTCAGGAGCTTCTTTCTCCGTATTGTCGGACAATTATCGTCGCACACTAAAGAAGACAATGTTCCGTGATACGGGGGCAACTGTGCTAAAGGTCGCAAATGGAAAGTACGTCCAGCCAGCTGGAGCTTGTGTCGCGAGAATAACCATCAACAACAGGACCCAAGCCAGTTGAATTTGTCATTTTAACAGAATGTAGTCATAATGTCATCCTTGGATGGGACTTCCTTAAGGCATCCCAAGCTGTCATTGACTGTGGAACGTCTGAGCTGCAAATTGAAGAAGTCGTTGCGACGGGTACACGTAACACAGAATCTTCTGGGAAGTTATTCGCCGTTGACAACGTGACAATCCCGCCGTTCGCAATGAGAAGAGTCCCAGTCAAAAACACGGACGACCGCAACCTTGAAGTGCTTGTCGATAGTAGAAAGTTTATTAGGCTCACGAAAGAAATCTACATACCAGCGGCTATCATAAGCATTATCGGTGGTCGAGGAGACATTTGGATCACCAACTGTCACGAGCAGTCACAAATTATCCCCAAGGGAATGTGCATAGGGACAGCTGAACCAGTCCAGGAGGGCGAGCTCAACGTCATTAACGAAGATCCATGCTCTGTTACTAGTACCGACAACACGCTGGAGGAAACAACTATGGAACTGCCAATAGGGTCCGGCCTGACCAAGGAACAACACCACCGGGTGTTAGCTATACTACGCCAATTCTCTGGTGTATTCACACCCCAGCAAAAAAAAGGTCAGACGAAACGGCCCACGATAAAGCATCGTATCAATACTGGGGATCATCCGCCCATTAGCCAGCGCTCGTACCGATTGTCACCAGTCGAAAGGCGAATAATTCGAGAGGAAGTGGAGAAGATGTTGCATAATGACATTATTCAACCTTCGGAGAGTCCTTGGTCATCTCCGGTGGTCCTCGTAAAGAAGAAGGATGGTACGTGGCGATTCTGTGTCGACTATCGGCGGCTGAACAAAATCACAAAGAAAGATGTCTACCCACTGCCGCGTATCGACGACGCCTTAGACTGCTTGAAAGGAGCTACATACTTCTCAACCATGGACATGCAGACAGGCTACTGGCAAATCGAGGTTGACGAAGCTGACAGAGAAAAGACGGCTTTTATTACACCTGATGGCCTCTATGAATTCAAAGTAATGCCATTCGGATTATGCAACGCTCCGGCCACATTCGAACGCATGATGGACAACTTACTTCGACACCTTAAGTGGACGACGTGTCTTTGTTATTTAGATGACATTGTTGTTTTCTCGAAAACATTTGAAGAACATCTGAGTCGCCTGTCAACGGTGCTGAAGTGTGTTCAGACTGCAGGACTCCGCCTCAATCCGAAGAAGTGCCTCTTCGTCGCCAAGAGAGATAAAAATCCTGGGCACCTGGTCAACGGAGATGGCGTCCGCGCTGATCCAGATAAAGTAAGGGCAGTCATGGAATTTCCAACTCCTCAGCACATTCGTGATGTGAGAAGCTTTCTTGGGCTGTGCTCATACTTCCGGCGTTTCATAAAAGGATTCTGTAACATGGCACGTCCACTGCAAGAACTTTTGCAGGGAGACGCCAAGTTTTACTGGGATGAAACTAAAGAAAGATCTTTCCAGGCACTTAAGGAGGCTCTAACTTCCGCACCAGTTCTAGCCTTATACGACGAGAATGCAGAAACTGAACTTCACACTGACGCCAGCGGTTATGGGATCGGTGCAGTGCTTGTGCAAATTCAGGAAGGTGCTGAGAAGGTGATAGCCTATGCATCAAGAGTATTCTCTAAGCCCGAGATAAACTACTCTACAACCGAGAAAGAATGCCTCGCAGTTGTCTGGGCTATCAACAAGTTTCGTCCGTATTTATTCGGCAAACCTTTCACCGTCGTAACAGACCACCATTCTTTATGTTGGCTAACCAGCTTGAAGGATCCATCAGGTCGACTAGCAAGATGGGCACTTAGACTTCAAGAGTACGACGTCACGGTGGTATTCAAAAACGGACGCAAACACAAGGATGCCGACAGCCTTTCAAGGAATCCTTTAATAGAACACAACAGCATGAATGGAATTTCAGCCCTCGCTGAATTAGGTGACGTTGCAGCTGAACAGAGGGAAGATTCAGAGTTATTAAGAACCATAGACGCCTTGGAGAAAGGAGAACCGGCCAAAGGAGGGTTTCAATTGATAGATGGGACATTGTATAAGAACAACTACGATCCACTAGGCCCCAAGTGGCTTCTGGTCGTTCAAGCTCATCTCCAGCCAGCTATTCTCAAGTATTTCCACGACGCTCCGATATCCGGTCATCTGGGATTTGTGAAGACCCTGGACCGAATCAGACGCAGGTATTACTGGAAGGGTCTCTACCGATCTGTCAAGCATTATGTGAGTCACTGTAAAGAGTGCCAGCGACGGAAACATGTGCCGCAATTACCTCCAGGTCATCTAGTACCAATTCCACCTGCAGCAGTTCCATTCCACCGAATTGGGATCGACCTTTTGGGGAGGTTCCCGAAGTCGACAACCGGTAACCGATGGATAATAGTCTGCACCGACTACCTCACGCGCTACGCTGTCACCAAACCTGTGCCGACTGCAGAAGCTCCAGAGGTTGCAAAATTTCTAGTAGAAGACATTATTTTGAAGCATGGAGCACCACGTGTGATGATATCCGATCGTGGAAAGGTATTCCAGTCAAGACTAGTATCAGAGGTCATGTCAAGATGCGACGTTGTCCACAGGATGACAACTGCATACCACCCTCAGACAAACGGTCTCACAGAACGCTTCAACAAGACATTAGCCGATATGCTGTCGATGTATGCGGATGTTGAGCAGAAGGATTGGGATACAATACTGCCAGTGGTCACATTTGCTTATAATACAGCAAGGCAAGATACGACAGGCTTCACTCCGTTTTTTCTGCTCCATGGCCGTGAAGCTGAGACCACAATGGATACGCTGTTCCCATTCCAGCCGGACGACACTCAGGATGACTATATAAAACAGCTCATTACCAGGGTCGAAGAAGCAAGACAGCTGGCTCGCATACGAACACTGGCCACCCAGGAGAGGGACCGTCAGCGGTATGACGGCAAGCACCGACCTGTTGCGTACAACCCAGGAGATCTCGTATGGATTTTTACCCCTGTCCGGAAGGTTGGGCTATCAGAAAAGTTACTGAAGCGGTACTTTGGTCCGTATCGTGTCATACGCCGCCGGTCAGACGTCACATACGAAGTCGAGGATTATGAGCCGTCTTCGAAACGACGAAAGCGAAGGGACATTGTTCACGTCCTCCGCATGAAGCCTTACTACAATCCTGACGAGCAGCTAGGCACAACCAGCTTCTTGTTCAAGGACTCTGAGGACGGTTTGGATACTGAGGAAGTCGGACAGGAAGATAATAGTACAAACAGGAGGGGCCCTCCAGAACTGCCATACAGAGGACCCACGACTAGATCAAGATCCAGGACACTTCAGCGTGCCCCAAAAGAAATCTAACAGCGGGACGCTGTTTTCCTCAGGAGAGGGAGCAATGCCGCATGAACGCCAGTGTACCGTCTGCCAGCATGGCGCAGCGGGTAGCGTCACGAATTGCGGTACCGAAGGTCGCCGGTTCAATCCCGCCCACTGACAAAAATTATTTAATTCTGTTTATTATTTCCAGAAGATTCTACATGTTTCCTAAGGTCACTTGTAACTTCTACACATTTCACTTGTTAACTACTCTTGTAATCTCTAGTACGTTCTATCTGTGTATAAATAGAAGAGCATTCTGCCCAAGAGGCAGTCAGTAATGCGTGTATGTTTGAGTTCTCAATAAACCTGTTCTCAGTTTAAGTGCTGTGTTCATTGACAAGTAACCTTCGAATTCACACCTGTCCCGGTTCCAACGCGACAATATTGACATTATTAATAAGTGTATGCACTGTTTCACATCCAGAGATTATTCTCACATGGGATCAAAGTGAACATATCTATCTATCTAACACTTTACAAATGTCAGATAACTTACATTATCTGCAATAGAGCGTTCAGTTAGTTCCGAAGCTGATCTCGCTAACTAAGCAGGGAAGCTCACTCCATCTTTACTCTTGGCGGAGTTCTTCCTATTATAGAGAGAGAATTTTATTTAAAAAGTCAATTACGTTGTGGAAATAATATTTAAGAGCGATAGTGGGATAGCTGCGGAACGGAACAACCTACCCTACTTACCCTTTTTTATTTGTAGTTGAGGCAAGGGAGTCGTCGACATGGAGGTTATTACAAGCTGGTATTAGATTGCTGACAAGGAATTGGACATAATAGGCCACTTATTGGAGCAAAATCCCGGCATTTTTGGAAATCATAGAAAATTGAAATCTGGATAGTTCGAGGAAGATCAATCGCTCACCCTCCAGAATGGCAAGTCGTACTTCCTCAAACGTGAATTCTGTTACTGAAGAATTGATTTGAACACAGACGAAATGAAGCAACATTAATGTTGATTTGTCGCGGGTTCGCATATTCTAAGGTATAGGTTATTGATTTGAAGCCTTTATTCAAACTCATCGTAGTTCCGATTCACATCCAGTTGCACCAGCAAGCCAGATCCCACGCTGCGGCAATGTTATCTTTTGTAACGAAGCACGGAGGTCTCAGGTTGAGCACGTATCCAGCTCCGCTACCCACGCCTGTAACTTAGTACATAGCTTACGACCGCGTTATGCCAGTTTCTTATCGCAGGCTTGCGCCTCACTGAAATTACAGGCAGCTGTATACCGCAGCAGTTTCCCGACTGTGTGGGAGTGCTTACTAGAGGAACCCACAGCATATAGATAGCTTTTGCGAAGCTTATGTCAGCCTGGAAACCACCACACTATGCAGTCCCCACTACTCGCACTATAACTCCGCCCTGACCATCTCCACTTAGTCCTAGTGAGCCAATTAACATCACCTTTTATCCCCACCAGAATCCCTAATCAGTTTTCCTGTAGACATGGAGCCACCGCTCTAGGCAGTCCAACTCTACACCACGGACTCGGCAGTCCAACTTCCCACCACGGACTCGACAAACATCCAAGAATATCCATCCATGGACGCACCGTTCAACACCATCACCTAACAGGTACTTATAAGCTTGCTTGATCCACTGCTCGCGTGTTCGTCTTCATAACAGTATGTCCACCGCT
>JARYHS010014534.1:0-14745 GCA_031002005.1 Vandiemenella viatica
AAAGCCGTGGGAGAGTATCATTTCCCATGTTACATCTCCACTACATGCACAATGAAACCACTTCTTTCACCAACTACAACGCATACACTCGTCACGTACCTGTGATAGACGCTACACATTATAGTCATGATTTTTCCCAAATACTTCTAGTGCCCTCTACACGAACCTTAAATTTAGTTGATAGAATACTATGTGCTTAAGTTTTTTGTATATATTTAAAAGATTTACTCCACACTCAAGTTAATGTAATTAATAAGAAATAAAAAATTCTTTCTTCATGATATGTTTACTAACAAGATGCTATTTTAAAATATTTAAATATAATTAAATAATGAAAAAATTATATTTAAGACTGAACTAATCAATAAAATATAACATTTGATATAGGAGAGCTAAATCTGTAATCTAATTTTTTTTAGAATCGATACTATTTAGCAGCAGGAGTCAATTATATACTATTTCATATTTATTGTATAATATTGCGAGCAGATTATTGTTATTTTATGCTTTAAGACTAATTAAAAGAAGGAACTGTTTATTTTAGACAAAGCAAAAGTCGACGATATGTTTCAGTAACAACAAAGAAGTGATAGTATTGATAGAAACGCGAGTTATAATATAGGGAGTGACCTGAGGGAGGTAGTGGAGGAAGTGCAGCATACAGGGATCAATTTAAACAGGGCTAAGTCACTATGACCAGCCTAGTAGAACCACTCTGAGAGGCGGGTAAACGTAGAAACGAAGGCGCTACTTGGCGAAGGCATTACTTCTGTCTTGTGGGTTTGCCTTGGGACATCTTTGGAAAAGGGGGTTTCACTAGGCATAGCCTACACCTCAAAGTAACGTGCAAAGGGGTTCTTTTGAATTGTTAGAAAAAGCTGTAAGGGAGCCCACTTCCAGTAATGATGCGATCAGGACTGTACCTGTACCTTTTTTATGTTATGGGCTGCTGGTGGAAGGATTGAGATATGTTCAATAGGATAAATTGCAGAGCCAGACGAGAGAAATAAAAAATGTTAAAGAAATAGATGAAGCTGCTGAAAAAATAACTGAAGTGGACACAACTGTGAACGCGGAGGTTAATGCTGAAAATATTACAAAACCAGTAATAACAGTGTTACTGGTGACTGTAGAAGTGTAATGAACAAAGTAATAGATTTTGGAAATTTAATAGAGACACACAACCATCAGTTATTATTGGGGTAGATTCTTGGTTATAGAATAAGTAAAGAGGCAATGAGGCTTTTCCCGATGGTTATAGATGTACCGCAGTGATAGAGGAAGAATTGGGTCATTCATACTGGTTAGCAAAGAATCTACAGTTAACTGGTGTTTTACATCATGTTACTTGTGATAGATTTCTGTGGTAATATAAAAGAAAAATCAAGATGTTGTCTGCTACTGGAAGAATGATTAAGATGAGACTGTTGGAGAGAAATTTAATTAGCACTTACGGATAAGAAGTTAGAGTAAAAAGGTTATTATTGGTGCGGATTTAATTTACCCGGTGTTATTTGGCTAAAAACTAAGATTAATAACAGAAGGGATTATAGATTTTCAAATACCTTAATAATGCCGCATGAACGCTAGTGTACCGTCTGCAGCATGGCGCAGCGGGTAGCGTCACGAATTGCGGTACCGAAGGTCGCCGGTTCAATCCCGCCCCACTGACAAAAATATTTAATTCTGTTTATTATTTCCAGAAGATTCTACATGTTTCCTAAGGTCACTTGTAACTTCTACACATTTCATTGTTAACTACTCTTGTAATCTCTAGTACGTTCTATCTGTGTATAAATAGAAGAGCATTCTGCCCAAGAGGCAGTCAGTGCTGCGTGTATGTTTGAGTTCTCAATAAACCTGTTCTCAGTTTAAGTGCTGTGTTCATTGACAAGTAACCTTCGAATTCACACCTGTCCCGGTTCCAACGCGACATAGTTTGGTGGAGGACGCCGGGTACCCTGTGCAACAGCTGCATCGTCGTGGCTCCGATTAGGCAACGTAAAAGTCGCCGCCTACACGGACTGGAACCGGACTACAAAGGATATACTCAGTACGTCCTTCCGAAAGTCCGGCGTCATTAGGAAACCCATGGCGGCAAGCCAGCTGCACATTCGACACCCATCGGTGTTCTCTGGAGACGCTGGACAGGATCCTAACAAATGGCTAAAAGGGTTCGACCGAGTCGCCAAGTACAACAGGTGGGATCATACCATGTGCTTGGCAAATGTTTATTTCTATCTGGACGGAACCGCCCAGCAGTGGTTCGAGAACAACGAAGAAAAACTGAATAACTGGGAAATGTTCCAGACGGAACTTAAGAAAACGTTTGGGGACCACCAGCGACAAATCCGCTCGGCGGAAGAACAACTGAAGAACCGGGCCCAACGACATGGGGAGCCGACGCAATCTTACATACAGGATGTTTTGGCCCTATGCAACGTAGTCAACCCGAATATGGACTGAAGCCGACAAAATCACGCACCTAATGAAAGGTATTGCAGAAGACATGTACCAAGCTCTTCTGATAAAAGACGTCGCTACGACGGAAGAGTTCATCAAGTGGTGCCAGCGGATTGAGGAGATGCAACAAAGGAGGGTTGGGCGAAAGAAGTATGACAGACTTCCCAACGTAGTCCCTATGGCAGTTGTGGAAGACCAGCACGACTTTGCGTCTCTCATACGACAAATTGTGAGAGAAGAATTACAACAGTTCATGGCAGCTGGGACTCTTGAACCGAGTGAGCATCAGATCATGGCCATGGATGTAAGCCCAGTGGGTCATGAAGGAGCCGACGCGGCGGAAAAAGAGGTATTTCAGACAATAGCTCCTGTCTGCCGAGCCAATCGCACTCGACGTGAAGAATGGCCTCGCCCTGATATGACGTATGCTGCAGCTGCCAAACGGCAGCCTAGGAACCGGCCGACACGGCCACAACCAAATCCTCCGGCACCTATGACGTCCCGCAGACGAACGGACGTCTGGAGGACAGAAGACAACGCGCCAGTATGTTTCCACTGCGGGCGCCCTGGACATGTCATACGCTACTGCAGAGAGAGAAGACGAGTATTTGACGATTATTTTGCCGCAAGACGTCCGCCATCCGAACAGTTCTACCCCAGGCAGCCACCCGCTGACGAGTTCGGTCGACCTACGGAAGAAGCCCATCGCCGTACCCTAGACGAGGTCGATCCCCGACGCGCCCGCTGCCGTTCATGCGTCGCCGGACAGAGCTACCAGCCGCTCCCCTAGCCGCCGCACGCAGGAAAACTAAGCAAGGCGACCATCTACGGAGGTGAGGCCGCCGCAGATGAAAATCCTCCATGGATGACAGTCACTAAGATGTCGGGAAATCTCATCAACGTTATAATCGACGGCCAACCTGTCCGGGCGCTGGTTGATTCAGGGAGCTTCTTTCTCCGTATTGTCGGACAATTATCGTCGCACACTAAAGAAGACAATGTTCCGTGATACAGGGGGCAACTGTGCTAAAGGTCGCAAATGGAAAGTACGTCCAGCCAGCTGGAGCTTGTGTCGCGAGAATAACCATCAACAACAGGACCCAGCCAGTTGAATTTGTCATTTTAACAGAATGTAGTCATAATGTCATCCTTGGATGGGACTTCCTTAAGGCATCCCAAGCTGTCATTGACTGTGGAACGTCTGAGCTGCAAATTGAAGAAGTCGTTGCGACGGGTACACGTAACACAGAATCTTCTGGGAAGTTATTCGCCGTTGACAACGTGACAATCCCGCCGTTCGCAATGAGAAGAGTCCCAGTCAAAAACACGGACGACCGCAACCTTGAAGTGCTTGTCGATAGTAGAAAGTTTATTAGGCTCACGAAAGAAATCTACATACCAGCGGCTATCATAAGCATTATCGGTGGTCGAGGAGACATTTGGATCACCAACTGTCACGAGCAGTCACAAATTATCCCCAAGGGAATGTGCATAGGGACAGCTGAACCAGTCCAGGAGGGCGAGCTCAACGTCATTAACGAAGATCCATGCTCTGTTACTAGTACCGACAACACGCTGGAGGAAACAACTATGGAACTGCCAATAGGGTCCGGCCTGACCAAGGAACAACACCACCGGGTGTTAGCTATACTACGCCAATTCTCTGGTGTATTCACACCCCAGCAAAAAAAAGGTCAGACGAAACGGCCCACGATAAAGCATCGTATCAATACTGGGGATCATCCGCCCATTAGCCAGCGCTCGTACCGATTGTCACCAGTCGAAAGGCGAATAATTCGAGAGGAAGTGGAGAAGATGTTGCATAATGACATTATTCAACCTTCGGAGAGTCCTTGGTCATCTCCGGTGGTCCTCGTAAAGAAGAAGGATGGTACGTGGCGATTCTGTGTCGACTATCGGCGGCTGAACAAAATCACAAAGAAAGATGTCTACCCACTGCCGCGCATCGACGACGCCTTAGACTGCTTGAAAGGAGCTACATACTTCTCAACCATGGACATGCAGACAGGCTACTGGCAAATCGAGGTTGACGAAGCTGACAGAGAAAAGACGGCTTTTATTACACCTGATGGCCTCTATGAATTCAAAGTAATGCCATTCGGATTATGCAACGCTCCGGCCACATTCGAACGCATGATGGACAACTTACTTCGACACCTTAAGTGGACGACGTGTCTTTGTTATTTAGATGACATTGTTGTTTTCTCGAAAACATTTGAAGAACATCTGAGTCGCCTGTCAACGGTGCTGAAGTGTGTTCAGACTGCAGGACTCCGCCTCAATCCGAAGAAGTGCCTCTTCGTCGCCAGAGAGATAAAAATCCTGGGGCACCTGGTCAACGGAGATGGCGTCCGCGCTGATCCAGATAAAGTAAGGGCAGTCATGGAATTTCCAACTCCTCAGCACATTCGTGATGTGAGAAGCTTTCTTGGGCTGTGCTCATACTTCCGGCGTTTCATAAAAGGATTCTGTAACATGGCACGTCCACTGCAAGAACTTTTGCAGGGAGACGCCAAGTTTTACTGGGATGAAACTAAAGAAAGATCTTTCCAGGCACTTAAGGAGGCTCTAACTTCCGCACCAGTTCTAGCCTTATACGACGAGAATGCAGAAACTGAACTTCACACTGACGCCAGCGGTTATGGGATCGGTGCAGTGCTTGTGCAAATTCAGGAAGGTGCTGAGAAGGTGATAGCCTATGCATCAAGAGTATTCTCTAAGCCCGAGATAAACTACTCTACAACCGAGAAAGAATGCCTCGCAGTTGTCTGGGCTATCAACAAGTTTCGTCCGTATTTATTCGGCAAACCTTTCACCGTCGTAACAGACCACCATTCTTTATGTTGGCTAACCAGCTTGAAGGATCCATCAGGTCGACTAGCAAGATGGGCACTTAGACTTCAAGAGTACGACGTCACGGTGGTATTCAAAAACGGACGCAAACACAAGGATGCCGACAGCCTTTCAAGGAATCCTTTAATAGAACACAACAGCATGAATGGAATTTCAGCCCTCGCTGAATTAGGTGACGTTGCAGCTGAACAGAGGGAAGATTCAGAGTTATTAAGAACCATAGACGCCTTGGAGAAAGGAGAACCGGCCAAAGGAGGGTTTCAATTGATAGATGGGACATTGTATAAGAACAACTACGATCCACTAGGCCCCAAGTGGCTTCTGGTCGTTCCAGCTCATCTCCAGCCAGCTATTCTCAAGTATTTCCACGACGCTCCAATATCCGGTCATCTGGGATTTGTGAAGACCCTGGACCGAATCAGACGCAGGTATTACTGGAAGGGTCTCTACCGATCTGTCAAGCATTATGTGAGTCACTGTAAAGAGTGCCAGCGACGGAAACATGTGCCGCAATTACCTCCAGGTCATCTAGTACCAATTCCACCTGCAGCAGTTCCATTCCACCGAATTGGGATCGACCTTTTGGGGAGGTTCCCGAAGTCGACAACCGGTAACCGATGGATAATAGTCTGCACCGACTACCTCACGCGCTACGCTGTCACCAAACCTGTGCCGACTGCAGAAGCTCCAGAGGTTGCAAAATTTCTAGTAGAAGACATTATTTTGAAGCATGGAGCACCACGTGTGATGATATCCGATCGTGGAAAGGTATTCCAGTCAAGACTAGTATCAGAGGTCATGTCAAGATGCGACGTTGTCCACAGGATGACAACTGCATACCACCCTCAGACAAACGGTCTCACAGAACGCTTCAACAAGACATTAGCCGATATGCTGTCGATGTATGTGGATGTTGAGCAGAAGGATTGGGATACAATACTGCCAGTGGTCACATTTGCTTATAATACAGCAAGGCAAGATACGACAGGCTTCACTCCGTTTTTTCTGCTCCATGGCCGTGAAGCTGAGACCACAATGGATACGCTGTTCCCATTCCAGCCGGACGACACTCAGGATGACTATATAAAACAGCTCATTACCAGGGTCGAAGAAGCAAGACAGCTGGCTCGCATACGAACACTGGCCACCCAGGAGAGGGACCGTCAGCGGTATGACGGCAAGCACCGACCTGTTGCGTACAACCCAGGAGATCTCGTATGGATTTTTACCCCTGTCCGGAAGGTTGGGCTATCAGAAAAGTTACTGAAGCGGTACTTTGGTCCGTATCGTGTCATACGCCGCCGGTCAGACGTCACATACGAAGTCGAGGATTATGAGCCGTCTTCGAAACGACGAAAGCGAAGGGACATTGTTCACGTCCTCCGCATGAAGCCTTACTACAATCCTGACGAGCAGCTAGGCACAACCAGCTTCTTGTTCAAGGACTCTGAGGACGGTTTGGATACTGAGGAAGTCGGACAGGAAGATAATAGTACAAACAGGAGGGGCCCTCCAGAACTGCCATACAGAGGACCCACGACAAGATCAAGATCCAGGACACTTCAGCGTGCCCCAAAAGAAATCTAACAGCGGGACGCTGTTTTCCTCAGGAGAGGGAGCAATGCCGCATGAACGCCAGTGTACCGTCTGCCAGCATGGCGCAGCGGGTAGCGTCACGAATTGCGGTACCGAAGGTCGCCGGTTCAATCCCGCCCACTGACAAAAATTATTTAATTCTGTTTATTATTTCCAGAAGATTCTACATGTTTCCTAAGGTCACTTGTAACTTCTACACATTTCATTTGTTAACTACTCTTGTAATCTCTAGTACGTTCTATCTGTGTATAAATAGAAGAGCATTCTGCCCAAGAGGCAGTCAGTGCTGCGTGTATGTTTGAGTTCTCAATAAACCTGTTCTCAGTTTAAGTGCTGTGTTCATTGACAAGTAACCTTCGAATTCACACCTGTCCCGGTTCCAACGCGACAATATTAATCTGGTGATAGGCCATATTTCCGCAGTTGTTGAACAATAATTTTATAAATAATTCCGTCAAAAACAAATGTTATTCTAGGGCTCCGACCGCTGCTGCTATCTTGTTTAAAATTGCAGTTAACTGCATCAACAGGATATGAGATCATGAATAACTATATGCTGTATAAATATCTGTTCTATGGATCCAAAATTAGTTACACTGGGCACAGGGGTTCTTGAAATTCAGCTTTAGGCATACGATAATGCTGTCTTATTCTGACATGACTTTATACTCATGCCAGAAATGTATATAAAGTGTATCTTAGTTTCTTCACAAGCTGAAGGTTCGATTTCGGAGTATTCTGACACACTATTCAGTTTGAGTCTGTTATAATCATCAAAGATTCGTGAGATTTTGCTCTTCAATTTATTCCATATTTGTCATCTACTTTAATTTTCCGGTGGGAAATTAAATTGATGCTCCATTCATGCCGCAGTTCGAGGGAACCAGAAATAAAGTCTTTTCAACTGATTCATTAGGAGTCGAGCATTTAGCTCACACTAAACCCTACACACGACTATTTCACGTAGTACTGAAAACAAACTGAATAATGCTTGTCATCATTAGAATTTTCATTTCCTTATTCGTCCATCGACTGTATACGTTCTTACTTCGGTGAGGATATGTATCTTATAATTTGGATATCCAGTGTATACGTTAGTTGAATTTTTTATAATTGTAGGAAGTAGCAGTAGTTATAACGATATCACAGTATACAGGGTGTTACAAAAAGGTACGGCCAAACTTTCAGGAAACATTCCTCACACACAAACAAAGAAAATATGTTATGTGGACATGTGTCCGGAAACGCTTACTTTCCATGTTAGAGCTCATTTTAGTTTCGTGATACAATACGCCATTCTCCAGGGCTGCATCAGCGCATCAGGGATTCCGTGCGACGGAGGGTGGATGCATGTATCCTCGCTAACGGAGGACATTTTGAACATTTCCTGTAACAAAGTGTTTGAAGTCACGCTGGTACGTTCTGTTGCTGTGTGTTTCCATTCCATGTTTAATGTGATTTGAAGAGAAGTAATAAAATGAGCTCTAACATGGAAAGTAAGCGTTTTCGGACACATGTCCACATAACATATTTTCTTTGTTTGTGTGTGAGGAATGTTTCCTGAAAGTTTGGCCGTACATTTTTGTAACACCCTGTATATAAGTCATACTGTAAAAACGAGTACACCTCACACTGGGCGGGCACATACCTATCTACGCCACTTTGCCCATTAAGAAGCTTCACTAACTGATCCCTACTTGAGATTCGGCATCTGGAAACATCACACTTAAACCCTTAAAATTTTGGCAACCATTCCAGAGTCATTTCATTAGTTTTAAAATGTTGCTTTAATATATTTTTCTAGAAAAATTATAACTTATTTTCTTTTACTGTAATTCATTAAATACGTGATTGGCAGAACAGCAAAGTTTTCTCACACCTTTATTTATGCTATGTTTACACGAGTGTAAGTATAGGCATTTCTAAGTGTCACGTTCCCGCCTTGCTTCCTATTCCTTCTCCGAGACCCACTTGACTCGTTTGTCCTCGCGACCCTTGTAGAATACTCCCTCCCTGCTACGTCCCATCAGAGTTCCCCTTAACTCATCTCCACCAACCAGTACCTGTGAGAGCTAACACTAGCTACAGCAGACTCGTGACAAAGTGTGGCTAAGAGCCTAGCTTGAAACAGAAGCTCGCAAGAGCTGGGCGTGTATTGTCTCGCATGTATAACAAGTGTACTAAAGAATTTAATTGGTCTACGTTGTTATGCAGGGATCCACGCTAATGACTCTCAAAGATTTATATAAACAAGAAATTGGATGCAATACAAGTGTTAATGGATTTATAGAGGTAAAATTAGTCGGAGAAGTGAAAGTGATGTGGAAGCAGTTGTAGGTAAGAAACTTTTGGTGGAAGCAAGAAGATTATAAGGCACAATAAATTTTTGTACTTAGGAAAATAGGGGAGAGAAAGATTGAGAAATAGTTTTCATGGTTTCTCTCCTATTCCTGTTATCTCAGAGAAGCGGAAAGAAAAATGAGCGTATTTCTCATTAAAACAGTGTTAATAATAGCTACACACTTGGACAAGTGCCAGCATTAAGTTCTCAGCTGTGTACATAATTAAGAAAGAAACTCACCTTTTAATTGGTCAATTTTGGTTTTCAGTGTTGAAAGTTGGTAACACGTTGCAAGTCCATCTTCACTGCATTAGTCGCATACACAGCTCTCGTTTTATTTCCTCATATTGGACATATCTCTTGTGATAATCGAGCGTCCACCTTTTAGTGTGGATTATTTTTTCACATTTCATACACATAATGTTCCCCCAGGATCCGTTGTCATATAGCAAACAAACACTTTTTTTACATTTGATTCTTCTTTGGTCGAAGGATTGCTTCTTTTTCCAATCATGATATTTTTAGCACCATCTTGTTTCTTTTCTAATGAGAGACATACCAGTTATTTTATGTTTAAAATGTTTCAGAAGAAAAGTAGAATTTTTGTCGAAAAGCAGACCTTTCGACTTAAACTTAATAATATAATCTTCTTTCCTTGACCGAGAACAATGAGTAGAAAAGCTACAGAATTTTTTTTTTCAATGACCAGTAGTTTACGAATATTGTATTCGTTTTATTTGAATTGTAACCCATAGAAACGTAGGCATTTTGAGTGAACTGATTATTACTGACATAAAAGACGAAAGTCTGTATTTGCTGTGTCTTAACTATACCTATAGTTAAATCCTTAAGTTGGTTTTAGTATGAGTCTGAAAAACTATTCTCTTCATATTTTAAAACACACGCTTATGGGCCTTATCCTGACTGTTCCCAAAGAACTGCCCTGTTGTCTTGATAGGTCTATAAGTATATCAAGAATCTCCCACAAATCATTCTATTCATTGTAAAAACCGATGGACAGTCAGTGGTTTTGTATACCAAATAGTAGTTCTCTATTCAGAAGACTTTAGTTAATTATTGAAGCATAATATCATAAAACAATCATCAACTTTCCAGATTTTTTAAAAAAACCTACGACTCCACATACAGATTAACACCTTCCTTAACATTAATAGAACTAGGGATAGATGGTATTAGGAAACGGAATGAACAGTTTAGTTCTTCGATGAAATTTCTGAACCCTTCAAAGAAAATACAGGAAACCGACAAGATGACAAATACCCATCTATCCTTTTCAGTTTGATTTTAGATAATATTACACGAGGAAGGGAAAAAATGCTGCAATAGAATGAATCCATTGGTTCATAGAAGAGTAATATTTGAAACATATCATCTCTCTTTTATTTATGATGTTCCAATCATTTAAAAAAAAAATTAAACACATGTTTTATAACGAGAAAATTTCCACGAAATTGCAGCTAAAACAGGGCTAAAAATCACATACTATAAAACTAAATACATTGAGAATAAACAAAACAGAGAAAGATAAATATAAACGCAAAGTGGATAGATCGGACGAGTTGACAAATTTGAATATATTGGAGAGTGGATACAATCAAATGGATTGAATAATACACCCAGAAAATAAAGATTGAGGAAGATGTAACTTTCTATTAAACTCACGAAAAACAGACGCATCTAAAAATCAATATCTTTCCGGACAAAAATAGGACACTATGCAACAGTAATTACACAGGAGGCATTATTAAATCGGTATGCATCACCCTCAATGAAGAGGGGAACAGGAAGGACTGGAAATGAAAGAAAGAAAAATTGCAGAGGTACAAGAGAACAAAGATAACTTTTGGAGAAAAGTGCCCTTTTTTGCTTATGACTTTATTTCTCGTCGACGCCGCGGTCATTAGAGGCAGGAAAGGATTGGGGACAAGAAACGGGAAGGAATTCCGCCATGGTCTTTTAAAGAAACCATCCAGGAACTCACATGGAGTGACTTGGGAGAACCGTGGAAAACCCATATCTGGGTGTCGGAACCGGGATTCGAACCCGCGTCCTCCAGAATACGAAGCCAATCATTAGCGCTCACCCACCACGTTAGCTGAAAAAATGGAAATCGAAGCTTTATACAAGAAAATACAGGATATTACTGACACAATGACAAAAGTAAGATTAAAATTTTATGGACATTTCACTTCTAAACTATAAAACAAAATAGAATGGCTAATGAAAACAACAGGGGATTTGAAAAGACTGAAGATCACCGAAGAAATATTTTTCAACATTGAAGATATTAGAAAACTTATTGATGCTACAAAATACCATTACTCCTACCTAAACTACAACCCGATATAGTGATGCCTGATAAACAGAGGCAGGTCATCAGCAAACGCATCAAAAAATTCCGTGAAGAGAAGAATAAAAGGACTATACTGTTGTTTTTGGTTTCAAGTGGTCAACATTAAATTCTATATATACGCTACTGTTAATGAAAATTCAAAATTGGAGGATGTGAAGAGTAGTGGAACCATAATAAGTGATTAAGGCTGCAGAGAGATGGCGCGCACGTAGGCCAAGCAGCGCTCTATTTTATGTTACTCCACGCTCAGTCGATGCCGAACCGTCAAACCAAATGGAAATACGCCGGCATGCCTCTTCGACATCAAAGGGCGCAACATCGGCATGTAAACGATTCGTACGTCGCTGAGTGATTGGTCTCCGGGAAACGGGTTTGTCTTACCACGACATTGCTGCTCTTACAGGACATGCTGTTACGACAGTGAATGTGGAACCAGTGGACACTGTGATCACATCGCTAGGCGACCGCCAACCGCCATATTGCCTGTATGACCGTAACCGACAGAACAGCTTCGTCCACTGTGTTGGCTCGACGTTGGAGCACTGCAGTGGGTGTGGGCATTTCTACGTGTGCAGGTCGATACCGTCTGCTGAGAGCTGGACTGGAATAAGCATGCCATAACACCGGCTTCCATTGACAAGTAACCACCAATGGCTCAGACTGCAATGGGAACTTGAACGTCGTCACTGGCGTGCTGATGGGAAAATGTAGTGTCTTCAACTTGTCCTACAGTGATGTACGCGTCGAACAGATTGCATTGTTGACAGGCAGAGCGGGCAAACGCCAAGTGTGAGGGTTTGGTCCGTCATTGGCAATAAACGGCCATCCATAAATTACGTCACACGAATTTCATGATTTTTTGGACCCCTCCCTCCCCCCATGTCACAGGTTGTCACATTTGTGGGACCCCCCTCCCCTGGTGTGACGTCACATATTTTGAAATTAAAACACCACTTCCAAAATGATTTATGTATTTCTAGTTAAAAAATCATATCAACAATAAATCAAACATTTAAGAAAATATAAAAAAAACCATAAAAAATCGAATTAATGATACAAAATTGAGTCATCATGTGTCCATGTATTTTGAACCCATTCCTTGATACTGTTTATTATTGGCATAATAATCACTTCATTCTTGATTTCGATAGTGTTGGGAACTTTCGATGTGTCAACATCATCTTCCGCCACGAGCCAAAAAGTGATACAAATTATGCATGTGATGTCACAAAGTTTATGACAAGTCCCTCCCCCTTGTCACACGATGTCACACTTTGTTGACACCCTTCCCCCCCCCCCCCTCAATGTGTGACGTAATTTATGGATGGCCCCTAACGTGCGATTACGCCTCCTACGTATTGACGGCAATCTAAACAGCAATCTGAACAGCAACCGCTACATTAGGGAGGTTTTAGAGACCAAGGCACTATCTCTCCTGCAGGCAACTCCACATGTTTCAGCAGAACAATGCTCGCCTCATGTGGCGAGGAATGTGTAAGCCTTCTTCGATGAACGACGGGTACAACTGCTCCCCTGACCTTGCAGGTTCGGCTGATATGTCACCCACTGAACATGTCTGGGATATAGTCAGTCGGCAGCTTGTTCGATCTGGTCGTCCTACAAGCAACGTAGATGTTTTCAGGATGCATATATATACCGCCTGGCAGTGTGTTCTACAGCAGCATATCCAGGACCTCTGTGATTCCATGCCACGCTGTTTAAAGGCAGTGATTGCAGCACGAGGCGGCTTCACACAGAATTGAATTCTCACTGTCAAAGTTCATGTACAGTAACTCTAATCATTTATGTAGAGTCGTGTAACTAATTTCTGGAAAGATTTGATTGTAATCCAATTTCTCCACATTAAAAACAATACTAGAAGCAAATGAAAAGACACCACGTTATGAGGATTCTACCGCGCTCAGCATTTTGCAGATACCAAATTATGTGGTACTTAATTTACCGCCCATTGGCGATACATTTTTTAAAAATTATTTATCGCTTTACGCCTCGTCGACGGCTAAGGTCATTAGAGGCGGGATGGTCTGCCGACAAGAAACGGGAAGGAATTCGGCTATGGCCTTTTTTAAGGAAACATCCCGGTATTCACCTGGAGTCATTTGGGGATATCATGGAAAACCCAAATCTGGGTGCCCGGACGGGGATTCGAACCCGCGTCTTCCCGAATGCGAGGCCAGAACGCTAATCGTTCATCCACCACGCTCGGTTTGGCTATACAACTGAATCCAATAGTTATTTGTAATTTCGAAGCTTGTAAGATAAGCTTGGCTAACCTGTAACAAATATCGCTGAGTTTAGTATCAGTAATGTTGTATTCGTTGTTATTGAAGAAGTTCGTTGAGTCTGAGGACTAAAAATTCTTTTTATGAAATGCATAAAAGATTGTAATTATAAATGGTTAAATGCAGTGGTGAAAATAAATGTTTTCTTTTTTTTAAGTTTGAAAACGTGAGAAGAATTGATTACTGTGAAGCAGATAATTTATGAGCAGCACGGCAACTGTTGTACCTCATTTTGGTTGGGAGTCAAAGATGCATAACTAAATAACCTTGCAAGCTGCCCACCGTATAATAAGACTATTCTGTCGTCTTGCTACTAGTGATAGAAGAAACCTCTTGATATAAATGCTGAAAATGAAAATCACTTGATAAAATAAAAATATTACATTGCCACTAGTTTTATAATTGTAGTACATTCCATACTTTTGTAAGCCGAGGCTTTTGTATACTACTCTCAGTAACATCCTGTTCATCTTCCTGCCAACAGCTAGTTTATGCGCACCGACTGCTCGCGTGAAATTTACCACACGCCCACGAGTCTACCGACAATGAACAAAATCTTCTTTAAACTAAGCAGATTACTAAGCCATTTGAACCTCTGAAATTATTTACATAATAAACAAATTACACAATTTTTGTATACGCATTGGAAACATTATAATATCTACTACGGGATTATGGAGGAATGCAGCGAAATAATTCCCGCTCACTTGTTTTACAAGATATCCTAAGATTGTTAAAGTACCATGACCGTTTTCTCGTATCTCAGCGGTTACGATGGACAGTACTATCTCTTC
>JARYHS010014536.1:0-11000 GCA_031002005.1 Vandiemenella viatica
CCTTTTGTTGGGCCCCTAAAAGAAAAAAGAAAAAAAGTTTAAATTTGAAAATATAATAATTTGTTTATAGCTCTTCTGTTGATCCATACAAATTCCCATTACACTAGTCCTGAATATACTTATCATGTATATATTCCTTCCTTTACAACACAAGTTGTGGTGAATCATTTTAAGAAGCAGATTCTCATTTTCTAATTTACTAATTTTCTAACCAAAACAGCAGTCATTTTCTCAAGTTAATTCAAATAGGAATGAGAAAGAGTGTATGGCACTGTTGGCTGGGAAACAACAACAACAACAACAACAACAACAACAACAACAACAACAACAACAACAACAACAACAACAACCAAAGGGTAGTTTGGCCGCTGATTGACAGAGTTCTAATTTACCATGCATGCACCTCTGTGGGTGTGCTACCAATAGTGGGTGACACCCTTGTATACTGTGCACTGTCACAGTCTTACTATCTTACTGTCTGAATCAATGATCATCAAAGTGTTGTGTTTTATCAACTGACGTACTTGACTATTTCGAATACAATATGAAGAGGGACTTCATTCTTATATTAATAAAATTTATAGGAAGCTTATATTCTGCACAAACAAGACATTCGAAAAAATACAAAAACACAAAAAAAGGCCCTGCTCCTTTTGACATGCCTTTTTTCAGCACTGTTGGGACAGTGATTTCATGCAACACTTTGCTTAGATGTGTCACCCAAGTCCATCAACGGCTGTCAAGAGGATTCTTCAGTGAGCAGGTTCAGCCATGAATAGAGAACGAATCTATATTACAATGTTGAGCTGGACATAGCATCCAAGATCGTTCTTACCATCTGCACCTGTCTGTGAATGATGCCTGAGAATGGGTGGACTGTACTCCTACTGCCAATAGCCACACACCTATTACAAGTAAAGGTTCCCAATACACAAACCCTTCAAAAGCTAGAATTTAGAACTGTAGAATATCTCTTTAAAACATCTTGATGGACCAGAAATATTTGTGTTATCCAATGCTCTCAACTCTACACCAATTTCGAAGGAAAGTTGCAACAGGAAAATGTTCAACAGCAATGAAGAAGCCACGAGAGACCTCCCATTCGATACTACAAAGATAAATCAAAAGGGAATCTTGAAGGATTCTATGTTAAACCACACTATTGAAGGTAAATATTTCTGCATCTGAGTGAAAAGCTTTACAGATCCTCTGAGAGGACATGATGGATATTCCCTCAGAATATTAAGGCAGCTTGACTGTCATATTCCGCTCAGATGAATACAAACAAAAACTGTTAGAGATGTTAGATGAGGACACTTATAGGAAACTTACTAGAGACCCAACCTCTGCATTGATGAGGAAGCTTCTGAAGAAGTCAGGGATGGATGAAAACTAGCAAGCATCCCAAGCCACCTATTTCAGTCCTGAAGGTACAAAATGATGGCACTTTTTTATAACTCATCATGAATGTTGTATGTTTGGCTACATAACATTTAGCAAAATATTTGATGATCATACTGTCGCCACTGTTGAGAAAATGTTCCCACCATGTGAGGAACTTGCCATAAATAATTAGATTGGGAGTATTACAAGTAAACTGACAGGCCGTTTCCCCAGCAATTGACAATTCCCGTTCAAATAATTAGACACACTCACCAACAGCTTTATTCAATTCACCTCACTATTAGAGAATGTAGGTTGTGTACTTCTCTTTAGTTTCTGTTTTGGTATAAATATTTCTTCACACTTTATTTTTTTTTTACTATTTCCTTGAACTCTTTCCACTTCGACTCCACTTGTGGGATCCTTCCATTTGCCGAAACTTCCCCTGAAATATTTCTTCAATGTTAAAACCTGTGCCTTTTTATAATTGTACCTATTTCTCATTCAATTCTGACCACTGGTTTACTGAATCCTCTAATATCCATCAGAGTTGCTTCACAATGACTTATTACATCAATGACTCGACACACCCACAAGGTTATCATTGGGCTTTGTTAGTAAGATATTCAACACGTTTCGTCCCCTAGCATTCTGCCCTACACTTACTAAGGTACTAACAGAGTTCCCGGCATTGCCCAGTATGATCTAGGCTGATTTGCCAACTCAGTAAGTATTGAATTTCGTAACAGACGTCAGTTTTCTGAACTTGTGAATCTAATTTCAAGTCAATTGCTCCATTTTCTATATGTATTTGAACGACTAGCCCCCGGTTTAGCAGAACAGAGATGGGGCTGGGATTGACTTATTCCTATTTAGCTTCTCTATCAGGAACACATGTTTGAAGTTACATCCAATTAACAACAGCCATTTGTGCAGCAATAGAAACAATGAATTTTTTCAGAAAATGTGGTAAAGAAGGAATCGTTCAACAATAAAATATTTAAAAAAAAATCCAGAAATGCCAACACTAAAGGCTATTAATAGTTTAATTTCGTGTTCAAACCCATCAGATATGCATTACTTACTATTAAAGTGAATGTAATTTCACTTCCAAACATCGAAGATTGTAACTTGTGGCCTGAGATCATAGTGTCAAGAAGCAAACAAGCTCTCAGAAGGTTTTTTAAATTATGTTATTAAAATTAATATACATATTTTCCTCCTTATGTAGTTTCCTCTTTGCATTCAACTGGCAATTTATAAGGTTTAAAGACTAAAAAAAAATTAAGGAAAGAAACATTACATGGGATAATATGGCTATTATTTTTTACAATGTATGGCATATGCATCTAGTTGGTATTTCATTTTTGGTGTTTCGCACTATATGTTCAGATTTTAACTTACTGCTTCGTTGTTTTGTTATGTTGAAACGATTCTATTCAGATTCTAATCTTTAAAACAGTGAAAAGCCCATTGAACTCCGTACAGTAATTTTTCTGGAACCAATATCCATTGTTTTCATTATATATATATATATATATATATATATATATTAGACATTGGGATAGGAGAAAAACACCGCTTACCAAAGATGAGGGCTCCACCGGCGTCAAAACACGAAAAAACACACAAACATAATACAAATTTTCGAGCTTAGCTCTTCATCAGGTTGTAGGATGAGGTGGCTGCCCCGCGGAAGCTAGCAACCAACTGAGGAGACCACACGGGGTGCACATGGTCGGCTGGTCGGGGTGGAGAGGGAGGGGGGAGAAACAACATGGCGGGGGTCGGGGTGGAAGGACCTAAGCCCGAAAATGATAATTAGACTGCACACTGGAAACGCGGTTGTGGTCATAAGGTCATTGGCATAAAACAAACCAAGGAAACCCGGGGGGGGGGGGGGGTGGAATCTACTGAAAACGATCTATAAGTGCCCCCATAAAAAATTATTCCACACGCAAAATTATTGAAAATATTACACACGGAAAAATACTTTTTTTTTTAACAGTTTAAGGTCCCTTTTTAACAACGTGGTCTTTAGAGACGGGAAAGGATGGGGGCAAGGAATGGGAAGGAATTCGGCCATGGCCTTTTGAAGGAAGCATCCCGGCATTCACCTGGAGTGATTTGGGGAAACCATGGAAAACCCAAATCTGGATGCCCGGACGGGGATTCGAACCGCCGTCCTCCCGAATGCGAGGCCAGAACGCTATCCGTTACACCACCACGCTCGGTGGAAAAATACTACACACGGAAAAAAATATAATAATATAAAACACACGAGAGAAAAAAAAAGTATATTGCAATACATCTAAGTACAAAAAGAAAAAGCTCTGGTGAGTGATGGTTTTGTGAGAAATGATGGCAGGTAAGGGGCAAAGGTCGGAGGAGAGAGGAAAATTGGAGCTATCTTAAATTTAGTCCAGGTGGTTGTCTGGTCCCCAGTTGGTACTGAAAGGCCAGTTCCCACCTTCTCAGTTCTGAGATGCTGCTTTTGTCTGGGAGTACTTTGATGGCGCGGACTGTGAAGCAGGTGTTGAAATTGTTGGTGTTATGAGTGGTGGCATGAAAAGAAACAGGGTGGTCAGGGTTCTCAGTCCAGACCGATTGTCTGTGTCCATTCATCCGGATGGCCAGTGGATTTGTGGTCAGACCTATGTAGGAGGCTGGGCAGTGGTTGCAGGTAAGTTGATAGATCAGGTGAGTAGTTACGCAGGTAGCCGATCCAGTGATATAGAAGCTTTCCCCTGTTACGGGATTGGTGAAGGTGGTCGAAGGCGGGTGCATCATGCAAAGTTTGCAACGGGGCCTGTTACACGGAAAGGATCCCTGGGGCTGTCTTGTGGGCTGAGGGGTTCCATGTTTATGGACCAAGAGTTGGTTCAAGGTGGGGGGTCTACTGAAACAGGTTCTGGGGGGCTGGGGAAGGATTTGTGGTAGGAGTGTTTTCATTTCCGGGCAGGCTCGGAGGAGATCATATCCTTGTCTTAGGATCCTGTTGATGGATTCTAAGCCAGGGAAGTAGCGGGTGACCAAAACTGGGCTTTGGTGGTTCTTGATGGTTGTGGGGTGTTGATGGATTGTGTCGGTACTGATGTGGCTCGTGTAACTTGTTTTATGAACTAAATCTGGGGGATAATTGCGGATATTAGGGCTTCAGAAATGTTATTAGTGTACTGCTTAAGGGACTGTTCGTTGGAGCAAATGTGCCTGCCCCGGATTCCCAGGCTGTATGGGAGGGCGCGTTGATGTGATTAGGATGGCAACTGTCGTAGTGGAGGTATTGTTGTAGATTGGTGGGTTTTATGTGTACCGAAGAATTGATGCCGCCATCAGAGAGGGACAGGTCGACATCCAGGAAAGTGGCCTGGGTGTGGAGTAATTCCATGTAAATTTCAAAGTGCTGGCATTATTGAGGTTATTGAGGAAAATGAGCAGGTTGTCTTCCCCGTGGGTCCAGACCATGAAAATATCGTCAAGGAATCTGACCCATAGCAGGGGTTTCAAAAGGGCTGCAGCTAAGAAGGACATTTCTAGGCGGCCTAAGTATAAGTTGGCGTATGAGGGAGCCATGCGGGTGCCCATGGCAGTGCCGCTGACTTGTCGGTAGATTTTGCCATCAAAGGTGAAAACGTTGTTAGTTAAAATTAGTTCGGCCAGGTAGACTAGGAATGATCTGGACGGGAGGCTATTAGGGGGACGCTGGTCTAGAAAATGTTCCATGCGCTGAGGCCATGGCAGTGGGGAATATTGGTGTATAGGGAGGTCACGTCAATCGTAACCAGAAGGGAGTCAGGTGGAAGAGGCACGGGAACTGTGGATAAACGGGAAATAAAATGCCGGGTGTCTTTGATGTGGGAGGGGAGCTGGCTTACAATAGGCTGTAGGTGTTGGTCTACCAGGTGGAAATGCGTTCGGTCGGAGAACCATAAGCAGCAACTATGGGCGTCCAGGGTTGCCCGGTTTGTGAACTTTCGGAAGTAGGTACAAGTAAGGGGTGCGGGGCTTTTTTGGGATAAGGAGTGAGATTGAGTGGGCAGTGAGGCCTTGGAGGGGTCCACAAGACTGTATATAATCTTTTATACTGTCATTAATTGCAGCTGTAGGATCATGGTTAAGAAGGCGGTATGGTCTGACCACAAATCCACTAGCCATCCGGATGAATGGACACAGACAATCGGTCTGGACTGAGAACCCTGACCACCCTGTTTCTTTTCATGCCACCACTCATAACACCAACAATTTCAACACCTGCTTCACAGTCCGCGCCATCAAAGTACTCCCAGACAAAAGCAGCATCTCAGAACTGAGGAGGTGGGAACTGGCCTTTCAGTACCAACTGGGGACCAGACAACCACCTGGACTAAATTTAAGATAGCTCCAATTTTCCTCTCCCCTCCGACCTTTGCCCCTTACCTGCCATCATTTCCCACAAAACCATCGCTCACCAGAGCTTTCTTTTTGTACGTAGATCTATTGATAAAAAATTTTCTCTCGTGTGTTTTATATTAATATATTTTTTCCGTGTGCAGTATTTTTTCGTGTGTAATATTTTCAATAATTTTGCGTGTGGAATAATTCTTTATGGGGGCACTTATAGTTCGTTTTCAGTAGATTCCCCCCCCCCCCCCGTGTTTTCCTTGGTTTGTTTTATGCCAGTGACCTTATGACCGCAACCGCGTTTCCACTGTGCAGTCTAATTATCATTTTCGGGCTTAGGTCCTTCCACCCCCACCCCCGCCCCCGCCATGTTGTTTCTCCCCCCTCCATCTCCACCCGACCAGCCGACCATGTGCACCCGTGTGGTCTCCTCAGTTGGCTGCTAGCTTCCGCGGGGCAGCCACCTCATCCTACAACCTGATGAAGAGCTAAGCTCGAAAATTTGTATTATGTTTGTGTTTGTGTGTTTTGACGCCGCTGGAGCCCTCATCTTTGGTAAGCGGTGGTTTTTCTCCTATCCCAATGTCTAATATATCCGCTCTCAGCGCCTTTGTTTCCAAACAATCAATATAACCTATCGGTTTTCTTTTGTGTTGTCCCTGTGTTCCTATCTTTATGTTCCTTACTCTGTATTTTCCTCATCTCTTTCCCTTGTTTTGCATTGTCTTTTTACCCCAATTACTTTTCGTCAAAACCTTTGGATATTTTCTCGGTTCAAGTTGTTGCTTTTGCCTCCACGTGGTGCATTCACGGCAGCACTGAGTTTTCCCGCCGTTCTGTGATCTATTCCTTTCACTCTTTGTTAGGTAATTCATCTTTCTGCTGCATTTCAGATCTTTATGACACGTTTCTTATAAGGAGCCAACGGATCGTCGTCCCTAATAACATTATTTATTATCATAATTATTATCATCATTACTATTATTGTTCCTTCACATGTTCGTTCATGAGCTTTTTCACGCTGCTGTTAAGGTCTACTTAGCAACGTGCACTGTGGTCAGTTCCGCTCTAGCTCTGCCTCAATATCCCGCCGCCTCAGCTTTGTTTATTCTCGGCGTATTTTGCCGATACATACATTTTTTTTTTTTTTTTTTTTTTTTTTTTTCCACGAGAATATGAACCCAGTCACCAAATACCTTTCGGGTTTTCAATACCATGCCTTTCAGTTGGCGAAATTACAGTCACACATCCTTTTTCTTAAAGCGCCTGAACCTCAATATTCCCCCTAATGGCCTCACCATAAAATTGCCCATATTTGGCTGTCCACCACAACTCCACCCTCTCCTACATGCATTTAGATACAAACAGTCCTTGGCCCTAACATCTCTGGTGCTGCAAGAATACATTAACCTGGCCAGCCAACACTCCAGAGACCTTATGTCTCTCAATAAAGTACTGTTGCTTTCTTCCCCACATGTTCTGCCTCAACTGCAACACATTATTCAACAGGCCACAGAGTCTATGAACAGTCATGCCCAGATTCACCTTAGAAAATTATCCACTCTGTACAACTCCCACCTCAAAGCTGGACAACCCCTTCCATACAAATCACCTGGTCACCAACCCAGGGGCCAACCTCCCCTCATTTCAACACGTCCATCTCTTGCCCAACTCTTCAACATACCTCCACCACCTCCATTAAACCCCACCCCTCGCCCAGCCAATCCAAATCTAGCTGCCAAACCCAAACAGTCTGTCATTAATCTGTCATCCTCTCCACTTTCAGATCCACAACTTTCGGTTCTGGCCAAGGGTCTCACTTTTCACCCACACCCAAATTTGACCAGACCACCCTAGTAAGAGACTCCCTAGCATTTTGCCGCACACTACGCTGGAGGTACCACTTTGCCATGAAAAGTAGCATTCCGGACACTCCAAATGACCTAGAGCCGAGCCTTCAGAAATTTCAGCCACCCTCCATTCTTGACCCACCACCCCTTCCACAAAACCACCCACTCCAACTTTTCCAAGATCTGCTTTCCACCAGTCTGGCTTCCCCTAGTTTTGTGAAATCTCTACCGAGTGAGACTAATCTGTCCCCATCAGAGACCCGAGCCATCAGGGAACTCTCATCTAACCCTGACCTGATTATCTTACCGGCTGACAAGGGCTCCACAACGGTAGTCATGAACCGTTGTGACTACCTCAGCGAAGCTCTCCGTCAATTGGCTGACTCCAACACATACCGCCTCCTTAACCATGATCCTACAGCTGCAATTAATGACATAAAAGATTATATACAGTCTTGTGGACCCCTCCAAGGCCTCACTGCCCACTCAATCTCACTCCTTAGCCCAAAAAAGCCCGCACCCCTTACTTGTACCTACTTCCGAAAGTTCACAAACCGGGCAACCCTGGACGCCCCATAGTTGCTGCTTATGGTTCTCCGACCGAACGCATTTCCGCCCTGGTAGACCAACACCTACAGCCTATTGTAAGCCAGCTCCCCTCCCACATCAAAGACACCCGGCATTTTCTTTCCCGTTTATCCACAGTTCCCGTGCCTCTTCCACCTGACTCCCTTCTGGTTACGATTGACGTGACCTCCCTATACACCAATATTCCCCACTGCCATGGCCTCAGCGCCATGGAACATTTTCTAGACCAGCGTCCCCCTAATAGCCTCCCGTCCAGATCATTCCTAGTCTACCTGGCCGAACTAATTTTAACTAACAACGTTTTCACCTTTGATGGCAAAATCTACCGACAAGTCAGCGGCACTGCCATGGGCACCCGCATGGCTCCCTCTACGCCAACTTATACTTAGGCCGCCTAGAAATGTCCTTCTTAGCTGCAGCCCTTTTGAAACCCCTGCTATGGGTCAGATTCATTGACGATATTTTCATGGTCTGGACCCACGGGGAAGACAACCTTCTCTTTTCCTCAATAACCTCAATAATGCCAGCACTTTGAAATTTACATGGAATTACTCCCACACCCAGGCCACTTTCCTGGATGTCGACCTGTCCCTCTCTGATGGCGGCATCAATTCTTCGGTACATATAAAACCCACCAATCTACAACAATACCTCCACTACGACAGTTGCCATCCTAATCACATCAAACGCCCTCCCATACAGCCTGGGAATCCGGGGCAGGCACATTTGCTCCAACGAACAGTCCCTTAAGCAGTACACTAATAACATTTCTGAAGCCCTAATATCCCGCAATTACCCCCAGATTTAGTTCATAAACAAGTTACACGAGCCACATCAGTACCGACACAATCCATCAACACCCCACAACCATCAAGAACCAACCAAAGCCCAGTTTTGGTCACCCGCTACTTCCCTGGCTTAGAATCCATCAACAGGATCCTAAGACAAGGATATGATCTCCTCCGAGCCTGCCCGGAAATGAAAACACTCCTACCACAAATCCTTCCCCAGCCCCCCAGAACCTGTTTCAGTAGACCCCCCAACTTGAACCAACTCTTGGTCCATAAACATGGAACCCCTCAGCCCACAAGACAGCCCCAAGGATCCTTTCCGTGTAACAGGCCCCGTTGCAAACTTTGCATGATGCACCCGCCTTCGACCACCTTCACCAATCCCGTAACAGGGGAAAGCTTCTATATCACTGGATCGGCACCTGCGTAACTTCTCACCTGATCTATCAACTTACCTGCAACCACTGCCCAGCCTCCTACATAGGTCTGACCACAAATCCACTGGCCATCCGGATGAATGGACACAGACAATCGGTCTGGACTGAGAACCCTGACCACCCTGTTTCTTTTCATGCCACCACTCATAACACCAACAATTTCAACACCTGCTTCACAGTCCGCGCCATCAAAGTACTCCCAGACAAAAGCAGCATCTCAGAACTGAGAGGTGGGAACTGGCCTTTCAGTACCAACTGGGGACCAGACAACCACCTGGACTAAATTTAAGATAGCTCCAATTTTCCTCTCCTCCGACCTTTGCCCCTTACCTGCCATCATTTCCCACAAAACCATCGCTCACCAGAGCTTTCTCTTTTTGTACTTAGATCTATTGATAAAAAATTTTTCTCTCGTGTGTTTTATATTATATATTTTTTCCGTGTGCAGTATTTTTTCGTGTGTAATATTTTCAATAATTTTGCGTGTGGAATAATTTTTTATGGGGGCACTTATAGATCGTTTTCAGTAGATTCCACCCCCCCCCCGTGTTTTCCTTGGTTTTTTTATGCCAGTGACCTTATGACCGCAACCGCGTTTCCACTGTGCAGTCTAATTATCATTTTCGGGCTTAGGTCCTTCCACCCCCACCCCCGCCTCCCGCCATGTTGTTTCTCCCCCCTCCATCTCCACCCGACCAGCCGACCATGTGCACCCGTGTGGTCTCCTCAGTTGGCTGCTAGCTTCCGCGGGGCAGCCACCTCATCCTACAACCTGATGAAGAGCTAAGCTCGAAAATTTGTATTATGTTTGTGTTTGTGTGTTTTTTCGTGTTTTGACGCCGCTGGAGCCCTCATCTTTGGTAAGCGGTGGTTTTTCTCCTATCCCAATGTCTAATATATATATATATATATATATATATATATATATGTACATCATTTAACATCAATCCAAGTTTAGAAAATGTGAAGAAATTAATTGCCAGAACAGTGTGTTCAACCCACCACTATTAACAAGAGATTTCCCCGTTACAGTATCATCAAATGGGAGATTTTGAAAGTGATTAGTAACTGTAATTTATGGGTAAATAATTTAACAAATGCCTAATCTGCCACAAGACTGATGGACAGTTCTGTGTCACGTATACAATGAGGCATTAGTCCATCAATCCCATTCACCTCATAGCTACAGAGTCCTACGATCCTCACAAAAGGCAGCTCATCAAACCCAACTTTCTAGCTGCAATTTTTATTCTAATTAATAAGGAAAGTAAGAATACTTTTAGGAGATGAAAAGAATGAAGTATAATGAAAGCACATCTGAAAGTGGAGGCAGGCAACAAACACACTTCACAATGTGCGATCGAAGTTTTTCACGGTGTTGTATACAAATAAACTCGTCAGGCTTCTAGCCACGTAAACATGTCACATGTGCAGTTGAATTGGTCAGTCTCCAGAGAACTTTCCTAGATAATGGTTATAATCAGGAGCAGATTAGTCGTGCATTTAAACAGAAAGATCATATTGATACCAACAGTGCCATTATGCCGTTTGTGGGTGCCTTAAGTTCCAAA
>JARYHS010014538.1:0-16221 GCA_031002005.1 Vandiemenella viatica
TATCTACCAAATTCTTTGCAAAAAAAAGAAAAAAAAAAACTTATCTGGATCAAGTTCTAGAGCTTTTGGTTCATGTTTATTTTTTTTTAACAATTTATATTTTTTTTGAAAGTATTTCAACGTTTCTATAAACTGTGGAATTTACCCAACTGTATTGGCAGTGTTGATGGAAAACACATCAGAATAAAATCTCCGCCAAAATCAAGTTCCGCCTTTGTCAATTACAAAGGAATCTTTTCTACAGTATAACATCCGCTTGTTAGCAGTGACAGATGCGGATGGCTTATTTGTTACTATAGATATAGGCGAATACGGCCGAAACAATGATGGTCGAGCGTTTAATCGCAGCAATTTTGGAAGAGCTCTAAAACAACAGGGCCTTAAATTACCCGACCCTGCCCCTCTTCCTGGAGAAACAATGAACATCCCTTTCTATTTTATAGCGGATGAAGCATTCCAACTGCAACCAAATATTATGAAACCTTTTTTTCGCAATCAATTATCAAACGATCGCAGAATATTCAACACCAGGTTATGTAGAGGTAGGAAATGTGTAGAAAGTGCTTTTGGCGTGTTAACTTCAAAATTCAGGGTCTTGAATACATTAATATGTTGCTCTCCTTCTAAAACTGATTTACTGATTCAAGCAATGTGCGTTTTGCACAACGCAATACGGAAATACGATGGAAAATTTTCAAGACCTAACATTGAAAATATTGTAATAGGAAATCCAATGACCGAAGGAAATCCAAGAAGACAAAATGCAAAATACGTAAGAGAGTATTTGTGCAAGTACTTCGTAAAACGTGCACCCATTCCGTATCAGGATAGATATTGTGTATATTAATAATAGTTGCTATAATCTGTTTTTTTTTTAGAAGCTATTGACCACCCTTGTATGTACCTAACAGTAATAAATTTTAAAACTTTCCTGTTTCATTTAATTCCTTAGCGACCTTTTGCCAGCACTATCCTGCACATTGCAATAATCTGAACGATTAAAATCGTACAGTTCGGGAAACTTCTCAATGATTTCACAAAATTGTATATTAAACTCAAAATCATCACGCATTTTTATAACTGCGAGAATGCGTCTGCTGGAGGTCCGCGCCACGCGCCCGTTCACTGCGCCCCTCGAGACTTCGAAGAGACATGGCGCGGACCTCAAAGGGGCGCGCCCGCGCCCCGCCGCCTCTATGTGAATTGCGCCATTTGTTAACATAGGAGCGACTTCAAAATGCGCCGCGTCCGCGCCACGTCTCCGCCCGACGTCTGCGCCACGTCTCTTCTGTGTGAATTGGACCTTACAGACACTATTTTCCGTGATCTGCCGCATTAATGCTATTTCTTCGAGCAGTGTCCCACTGCACATTTGCATTTCCGGACATGCTTCGAGCACTCTCTTGATAGACGTGGTATTGGGATGCGCGCATTCCCCAGCTTTTGATGGATGAGCTCTACTTGTGCAACTTGTAGTTTCCTGTGTGCCGTTTGTAATGAATTAAAAGGTACAGTGCCATTAGGCACTAAGTGATCCCACGGTGTGTGTGAATATTGCCGATGCGTCGTGTCAACGAACAGAAACGTGACGGAACTAAAGCGTCCAGATTTACACGCACCTTGGGGGGTGCTGACAACGTCCTTCTCAACGTGGACATAAAGCGGATTTATAACCCCCATAAATAACTGAGACCCGCTTTCTATTTTCGCACGTTTCGGAAAATTCCCGCCGAAAACTGGCGCAGACTAGCAAAAATAAACCTTAGTGACGCTTCCTAGTAAATGAGTGCTTTATGAGAGTAGGGGAAGACGATCCAGCCAATAGAGAAGCCGCCTCAATTTATTGCCGTGTTGGTGTTTTTTCTTGTCTGTTCTGGGCCAATGTGCTGCTGGTTCTTTGGCGCGGATTGCGGTGATTCGCCAAGAGCCGGACGCGACATCTCATTACGACAAGTACAGAATCTTGCTCGGAGGAGAAGAACGTACGACGAGACATTCTGGTGCAGATCTTCATCTAGTACGGCCGAAGTGATTTTCGCGGAGTACGAGTCGGCAGCTGGGAACGCTGCCATCACGCGGTGCGTTCGAGGAAGCTGAAAGACCGCATGTGGCGCGGGTCTTACCTGGTCGCTGACCTGGGCTGTGAACAATGGTAAAAGCTACGGCCCGGACGGAAGCTCATGCAATCGTTCCACCCAGTAATGACCCTGAGATTTTGCAATGACCCTGAGATTTTGCTCTAACTGTGTGACATTCAATGATATGTAATTGTTAACCTCAGAATAAAAACAAACTTCGTGTTTGACTAATTTCACAATAATAAATTGTACACCCAATTTTCAATTTTCCTATTCATTATAATAATATTTCATGTGATAAGCTGAAGATTAAGTATGAATTTTGATATTCCAAATTGATAATTTTGTTAATGATAAAACAGTATGACCCAAAAGTAAACGTCCGCAAGGTAGACGTTACAACATGGCACCCTAAACGTGGAGCTATCGAAATATGAATGATTGCAAGAGTTTCTATGAAACATTGATATTAAATAAATGGTGAAATTTTATTTCAGTGGAAACCAGATGATCCAGCAGAAAATTTTATTTTATGATATATGTGATATGTTAATGCTCTGCCATTGAATTATTTTATTTTAGTCCTGCAACGGAGATGGATGCAGTTTGAAAATCATACTATATGATGTATTGTGTTGATACATGTTCAAATCGACGTTGAAAAATTGTTTTGTTTGCAAATGGTGAAAATATGATGTGACGATTGTCTTTCATTTGATATGTTGTTGTGTTGTTGAAATATGATTTTTGGTTTTCTTTCGATTGTGATGTGGTTTTGTCTAATTTTGGCAATGGATCTGTTGAGACGATTTCTCGAGACTGGTGTTTAATGGTAAGATTGTTTCGTCGATTCAGCGTTGAAAAACGGCATGTTTGATTTTTGAATGTCTTCTGGGACAGGCTATTACTTTTTATCTTTTTCGTATCTTGCTTATTCGTGTTTTATGTGTGCTGACGTGTCGACGGAATATTCATTGTGATTTACCTGTGGTATCGGGAATAAAATTACGGTTGCTAGAAATCATATGTCACGAGAAGTGTTACTGCACTTATGTGTTTTTAAGTTGATGGTTGATTTTAAATTAAAGCGGGCTGACATCTATTTTTGGTTTGATTTCTTTCCATATGATCACTAAGATCTCGCGTTATGCTGAAATTTTTTCTAATTGGTTTTATTGAAACAAATTCCAAATACTAATAATACGCGATTTATGTGCGCAAAGGTAAATTCTGTGATTGAGTTTTTAATGTCTTGCGGGAAATGTGAAGGCTTTTCGAGGTTCATTTTCTTTGATACCGTTGTGTGATCGAAATTTCTATTGATTCTGATGATCCAGAAACTTGTTCAAGTTGTCTATTTTATTTTCCTTGTGGTATTCGCGGAGTGTTCGTGGAGATTGAATTACGGGGGCCGTAAAGATAATTTAAAGGAGGTTTGACTAACTTTTATGGCGTAAACGATTCTCTAAATAAACACTGATGTCTGCGATCGCTAAAAGTTAAATTGAATGCTGCTCCGGAGTGGAAAGTTTATTAAAATGGCACAAAGTTTGAATCAAACGGAGTTAGGAAATCTTGACGTAGCGATGGAAGGAAATCACGCGAATTTGACAGATAACTCCGCGATCGTGAATTTTGAACAAACTCCTAGTGAAGCGGGTAATATAATTTGCGCTCCCATCAGTGATTCCCGGGACGAAACAGTAAACCCATTGCAAAGCAAGCAGGACGTAATTCTAGCGCCTCCGCTAAATGATTTAGGTATTTCCCAGATTTTGGGGATGTTACAACACATGAACGAAAAACTTACTGCCCAAATAACGGGAATGAACGAAAAACTCACTGCTATTAGCGAACAGCAGGAAGGATCCAAAGAGCAAATGAGCAGCATGAACGAAAAATTTATTGCCCAAAGAGCGGAAATAAATGAAAAACTTACTGCTCTTAGCGACCAGCAAGAAAAATCCAAAGAGCAAATGAAAGAAATAAATGAAAAAATTGACACAAAGCTGGATGACTTCGGGAATAAACAGGTTGAAATAATGGGACAATTTAAAGCAGATTTGCGGAAAGAAGTATCGGAAATGGTTAATGGCCGGGTCGAGACATTACAATCCTCTGTAATGAGTGAAGTAAAGATTCTCAAGATGGAATCACAAGCAAGAATCAAAGGACAAGAAAGGCTGGAAAAGATCAGCAAAGGCATTGATGAGAACTTGTGTGAAACAAACAAAAAATTAGGGGACTTGACCAATAGCACAGAAGAACGGGCGATAGCGATCGAAACGCAAATGAGTAAAATTCACGCCGAGGTCGACAGGAATACGGATACGTGTGAAAAACGGAAACGGGATATGGAAAAGGCAATTGGGGAATGCAAGAAAAATTATTCTTCCCTCAGAGAAGATGTGCGTAGCATCCAGGAAGAGGTTACCGCTTTAAGTAATCGCACCATAGAGGCGCCGAGGATTCAGACGAGCTACAGTGCGGTGGAAATTCCTCTCCCTCACTTTAGTGTGCGCCTTGGAACAAATCCGAAAGAATATCTCCGGAAACTGGAGAACTACTTCAAAATAAAGCGAGTCCCGGAGAGCATGAAATTATTAGTAATCCAGAGTACTTTCGGCGAAGAAGAATTGCCCTGGTTATCTGTGACATGTACGGATGAAACGCCATACACCACATTCCGAGAACTGTTCTTAGGTACGTTCTGGGATACCATGGCACAGACTCGGTTACGGTTACAATTGTACCATGGCCGATATTCGACAAACGGGCAGGAATCTATGTCATCCTATGCAATGAGAATGGTGGCAATGGCAAGATCGTTGGATCATGTGCCCGAGGAAATCGAATTATGTGGAGTGTTACGGCTGCATTTTCCCCAGTTTGTCCAAAATATGTTGAACCCAGCAGTCATTAAAAACTTAGCGGAGTTTGACGCTACGCTTCGGGCTGTGGAGAGTGGAGACAGCAACGCAAACAGACCATCTCACGGGTACAAAGGAGAATTTCACAATAAACATGGTGAAAAAAACGGAGGATGGAATGGGAAACCGGGTAGAAATGAAAACCGGCCGCGAGAGCAGGGGCAGCAGTATCAACGGTCGCACGGGAATGGCTACAGGGCTGAGCAACCGTACCAAAAAAGAGAAGCAAATTGCAACGCCTTGATGCAGACCACAGAAAATACAAAACAACCAAACGCTGAAGATAAGAAAAGCCAAAACGAAAATCAAACGTCGCCACCAGGGGCGATGTGACTACAGGAAGTGCATCAGAATCCGTAGGGGTAATTTTAAATTGATAAAGTAAAGATATTTTAGTCTAAAAATGACATTTTAGTTTGTTTGTAGAAAACATTTCAAACCTATGACGAGCGGCAACAAGAATAATACAACACTAGAGTGAAAAATGAAACGTTGATTGTTTATTAATATAAAACTTCCATGCGCAGCAAAAGCTATTATAAAAATAATAATAATAATCCTCGGAGAAATTTTTAGAAGTGAAAGATCGTGTTTGATTACGGTTTCAATTCGAGACGGGTTTACCAAAATAGTCGCGACGATTGTAAAATCATTAATATTCCGTGTCATTGAGTTGTGGATTAAAATTGGTTGGAGTTTGACCTATTAGAAGAATAAATATTAGCAGTGTGTTGATTTGTTAAAACATTAAGAGCAGAAAGTAATGACGTGTTCACGATAGCGCAGAGTAGATAAAGTTCGTTAAATGTAGATCAAGAAATGATCGTCTATGAAGAGTTTATATAAATGAAACAAAAATATTGCAGACCGTGAAACCGAAGAAGGTATAGGCCAATATTATTGTAATGACGAAAGAAATCGTCAGTTGGAGTTTAAAGGATGACAGATAGTCATCGAACTTAATAGCCGAAGCTAGAATGAACATGTACTTAATAAAATGTGAGTAGGGATTGTTCCAACACGCTAATAATTTTAAGAAGAGGAAATTCGAAACCATGAATAGATGAAACACTAATGACACGAAGTTATTTGAAGAGAAATGGCTAAGGACGTAATCGTTTGTTAATTAAAAATAAAGTGTTAGGTGAACTATGATACGATAAGAAACAAGAAATACTGATGAAACCGCGATGAAAATAAATTACTGCGTATAGAATCAGAGGATATGTTGTAAAACAATAAATTTCCGAATACAGGGAAGAAGATTTAATTAAGTATGAAAATGTTGGTTGCCGCTAGAAATACGTCATTATCTTTAAGTCTATGGTTACAAGTGCTTATAAAAAAGTAGTAATAAAAATTAACAAATGATATAATCATAGGAATATTCTCTAATTACCGATGTGAATATACCTATCAGTGCGGAAGATGTTGAGGATTAAATATAATTTTTAATCTTATTGAAATAAGAGATTTGAAGAGATCGTTTGACAAGAACGGTAAATTTAATAAGTCATACTTAGCGAATATAGCCGGGAACCGAGCGGCAGACAGCTGTAATCTTTTGTCCAAAAGCCACAATAGGGAAACGACCCGTCGCGCTGTCGAGAACCAGTGTCTCTGCTACCTGCTAGCCTTAGAAAGTGAAAGCGTTCGCAGAAGCAGGGGGGGTTTGTTTACTCGAGTCAGCTGGCCTTTCAAATATGACCAGAGACACTGTTAATGCCTCTGATGTTATGGAAAACATTCAATAAAATCAGTATCTATAATAAATAAATGGAAAAAGATACCAGTCTGGGAAATTATTTCAACAGAGGTTGTTAAAAAAGGAGGCTGTAATAAAATTTTGTAATTAATTACAAGCATTAGGATTTAAAATGCTAGTATTTAAAATGCTAGTTCATGTCATGTATTGAATTGACAAATATAACTGTTAGGATACTTTGTGATGAAAAAGGTGAATTAATAAGTAATTATAAGAATAATTGTTAAAAAAAATATAGATAATAAATAATTTTGCATATTATAATAATAAAATGATGTAATTTTTATTTTAATTGAATATTTTTTTAAAAAAAAGGGAATCTAAGAAAGATTTAAATTAGTTGTATAGAGAATGATATATGTCACATGCTACTCATAAGATATGTAATATGTAGTTATAAGACATGCTGGATTGTCTCGCGAGGTTCACTGAGGAATCAAGTAGGGCACAAGAGTAATTCGTGAAGTACAAAGCTATCACATGTTGTATTAAAATAGAGAACTGAAGATGGGTATATCTTAACAAGTTTGGTAATGTAACTATTAACAAAGATCACAACAGTTAGAGAATATTAGACATGAACTAATCTCACTCACTAAGGAACATTAACCCAATGACCAGAATAAGTGAAGTTATAGTGAAGAACCTGAATTGAAAATTATCCCATAGAATAATTTTCAATTGTACGGGTGATGGGGTAGTTGTAATGAATTAAAAGGTACAGTGCCATTAGGCACTAAGTGATCCCACGGTGTGTGTGAATATTGCCGATGCGTCGTGTCAACGAACAGAAACGTGACGGAACTAAAAGCGTCCAGATTTACACGCACCTTGGGGGGTGCTGACAACGTCCCTTCTCAACGTGGGACATAAAGCGGATTTATAACCCCCATAAATAACTGAGACCCGCTTTCTATTTTCGCACGTTTCGGAAAGTTCCCGCCGAAAACTGGCGCAGACTAGCAAAAATAAACCTTAGTGACGTTCCTAGTAAAATGAGTGCTTTATGAGAGTAGGGGAAGACGATCCAGCCAATAGAGAAGCCGCCTCAATTTATTGCCGTGTTGGTGTTTTTTCTTGTCTGTTCTGGGGCCAATGTGACGCTGGTACTTTGGCGCGGATTGCGGTGATTCGCCAAGAGCCGGACCCGACATCGCATTACGAGAAGTACAGAAGTCATTGCTCGGAGGAGAAGACGGACGACGAGACATTCTGGTGCAGATCTTCATCTAGTACCGCGATAGTGATTTTCCGGAGTTACGATCGGCAGCTGGGGACAGCTTGCCATTCACGCTGTGCCGGTCGAGATAGGCTGGACGACCCTCATGTGGCGCGGGTCTTACCTGTCGCTGACCTGGGCTGTGAACAATGGTAAAAGCTACGGCCCGGACGGAAGCTCATGCAATCGTTCCACCAGTAATGACCCTGAGATTTTGCAATGACCCTGAGATTTTGCTCTAACTGTTTGACATTCAATGATATGTAATTGTTAACCTCAGAATAAAAACAAACTTCGTGTTTGACTAATTTCACAATAATAAATTGTACACCCAATTTTCAATTTTCCTATTCATTATAATAATATTTCATGTGATTAGCTGAAGATTAAGATGAATTTTGATATTCCAAATTGATAATTTTGCTAATGATAAAACAGTATGACCCAAAAGTAAACGTCCGCAAGGTAGACGTTACAACATGGCACCCTAAACGTGGAGCTTTCGAAATATGAATGATTGCAAGAGTTTCTATGAAGCATTGATATTAAATAAATGGTGAAATTTTATTTCAGTGGAAACCAGATGATCCAGCAGAAAATTTTATTTTATGTTATATTTGATATGTTAATGCTATGCCATTGAATTATTTTATTTTAGTCCTGCAACGGAGATGGATGCAGTTTGAAAATCATACTATATGATGTATTGTGTTGATACATGTTCAAATCGACGTTGAAAAATTTTGTTTGTCAATGGTGGAAATATGATGTGATGATTGTCTTTCATTCGAAGTTGTTGTGTTGTTGAAATATGATTTTTGTTTTCTTTGATTGTTTTGGTTTTGTCGAATTTTGGTAGTGAATGGTAATGGATCTGTTGAGACGATTTCTCGAGACTGGTGTTTAATGGTAAGATTGTTTCGTGATTCAGCGTTGAAAAACGGCATGTTTGATTTTTGAATGTCTTCTGGGACGGCTATTACTTTTTATCTTTTTGTATCTTGCTTATTCGTGTTTTATGTGTGCTGACGTGTCGACAGAATATTCATTGTGATTTACCTGTGGTATCGGGAGTAAAATTACGTTTGCTGGAAATCATATGTCACGAGAAGTGTTACTGCACTTATGTGTTTTTAAGTTGATGGTTGATTTTAAATTAAAGCGGGCTGACATCTATTTTTGGTTTGATTTCTTTCCATATGATCACTAAGATCTCGCGTTATGCTGAAATTTTTTCTAATTGGTTTTATTGAAACAAATTCCAAATACTAATAATACGCGATTTATGTGCGCAAAGGTAAATTCTGTGATTGAGTTTTTAATGTCTTGCGGGAAATGTGAAGGCTTTTCGAGGTTCATTTTCTTTGATACCGTTGTGTGATCGAAATTTCTATTGATTCTGATGATCCAGAAACTTGTTCAAGTTGTCTATTTTATTTTCCTTGTGGTATTCGCGGAGTGTTCGTGGAGATTGAATTACGGGTGGCCGTAAAGATAATTTAAAGGGAGGTTTGACTAATTTTTATGGCGTAAACGATTCTCTAAATAAACACTGATGTCAAATGCGATCGCTAAAAGTTAAATTGAATGCTGCTCCGGAGTGGAAAGTTTATTAAAATGGCACAAAGTTTGAATCAAACGGAGTTAGGAAATCTTGACGTAGCGATGGAAGGAAATCACGCGAATTTGACAGATAACTCCGCGATCGTGAATTTTGAACAAACTCCTAGTGAAGCGGGTAATATAATTTGCGCTCCCATCAGTGATTCCCGGGACGAAACAGTAAACCCATTGCAAAGCAAGCAGGACGTAATTCTAGCGCCTCCGCTAAATGATTTAGGTATTTCCCAGATTTTGGGGATGTTACAACACATGAACGAAAAACTTACTGCCCAAATAACGGGAATGAACGAAAAACTCACTGCTATTAGCGAACAGCAGGAAGGATCCAAAGACAAATGAGCAGCATGAACGAAAAATTTATTGCCCAAAGAGCGGAAATAAATGAAAAACTTACTGCTCTTAGCGACCAGCAAGAAAAATCCAAAGAGCAAATGAAGAAATAAATGAAAAAATTGACACAAAGCTGGATGACTTCGGGATAAACAGGTTGAAATAATTGGACAATTTAAAGCAGATTTGCGGAAGAAGTATCGGAAATGGTTAATGGCCGGGTCGAGACATTACAGTCCTCTGTAATGAGTGAAGTAAAGATTCTCAAGGATGGAATCTACAAGCAAGAATCAAAGGGCAAGAAAGGCTGGAAAAGATCAGCAAAAGCATTGAAGAGAACTTGTGTGAAACAACAGAAAATTAGGGGACTTGGACCAATAGCACAGAAGAACGGGCGATAGCGATCGAAACGCAAATGAGTAAAGATTCACGCCGAGGTCGACAGGAGATACGGATACGTGTGATAAAACGGAAACGGGATATGGAGAAGGGCAATTGGGAATGCAAGAAAAATCATTCTTCCCTCAGAGAAGATGTGCGGAGCATCAGGAAGAGGTTACCGCTTTAAGTAATCGCACCATCGAGGCGCCGAGGATTCAGACGAGCTACAGTGCGGTGGAAATTCCTCTCCCTCACTTTAGTGTGCGCCTTGGAACAAATCCGAAAGAATATCTCCGGAAACTGGAGAACTACTTCAAAATAAAGGGAGTCCCGGAGAGCATGAAATTATTAGTAATCCAGAGTACTTTTGGCGAAGAAGAATTGCCCTGGTTATCTGTGACATGTACGGATGAAACGCCATACACCACATTCCGAGAACTGTTCTTAGGTACGTTTCTGGGATACCATGGCACAGACTCGGCTACGGTTACAATTGTACCATGGCCGATATTCGACAAACGGGCAGGAATCTATGTCATCCTATGCAATGAGAATGGTGGCAATGGCAAGATCGTTGGATCATGTGCCCGAGGAAATCGAATTATGTGGAGTGTTACCGCTGGCATTTTCCCCAGTTTGTCCAAAATATGTTGAACCCAGCAGTCTTAAAAACTTAGCGGCAGTTTGACGCTACGCTTCGGGCTGTGGAGAGTGGAGACAGCAACGCAAACAGACCATCCTCACGGTACAAAGGAGAATTTCACAATAAACATGGTGAGAAAAAACGGAGGATGGAATGGAAACCGGGTAGAAATGAAACCCGGCCGCGAGAGCAGGGGCAGAGCAGTATCAACGGTCGCACGGGAATGGCTACAGGGCTGAGCAACCGTACCAAAAAAGGGAAGCAAATTGCAACGCCTTGATGCAGACCACAGAAAGATACAAAACAACCAAACGCTGAAGATAAGAAAGAGATAAAACGAAAATCAAACGTCGCCACCAGGGGCGATGTGACTACAGGAAGTGCATCAGAATCCGTAGGGGTATTTTAAATTGATAAAGTAAAAGATATTTTAGTCTAAGAATGACATTTTAGTTTGTTTGTAGAAAACATTTCAAACCTATGACGAGCGGCAACAATAATAATACAACCCTAGAGTGAAAATGAAACGTTGATTGTTTATTATATAAAACTTCCATGCGCAGCAAAAGCTATTATAAAATAATAATAATAATCCTCGGAGAAATTGTTAGAAGTGAAAGGATCGTGTTTGATTACGGTTTCAATTCGAGACGGGTTTACCAAAAATAGTCGCGACGATTGTAAAATCATTAATATTCCGTGTCATTGAGTTGTGGATTAAATTGGTTGGAGTTGGACCTTTGAGAAGAATAAATATTAGCAGTGTGTTGATGTGTTAAAATATTAAGAGCATGAAAGAAATGACGTGTTCGCGATAGCGCAGAGTAGATAAAGTTCGTTAAATGTAGATCAAGAATGATCGTCTATGAAGAGTTTATAAAGAAGAAACAAAAATATTGCGGACCGTGAAACCGAAAGAAGGTATCGGCCAATATTATTGTAATGACGAAAGAAATCGTCAGTTGAGTTTTAGAGGATGACAGATAGTCATCGAACTTAGTAGTCGAAGCTAGAAATGAACATGTACTTAATGAGAGTAGGGATTCGTTCCAACACGCTAATAATTTCAAGAAGAGGAAAGTCGAAACCATGAATAGATGAAAGCACTAATGACACGAAGTTATTTGAAAGAGAAATGGCTAAGGATGTAATCGTTTGTTGATTAGAAAATAAAGTGTTAGGTGAACTATGATACGATAAGAAACAAGAAATACTGATGAAACCGCGATGAAAATAAATTACTGCGTATAGAATCAGAGGATATGTTGTAAAACAATAAATTTCCGAATACAGGGAAGAAGATTTAATTAAGAAGTATGAAAATGATGGTTGCCGCTAGAAATATGTCATTATCTTTAAGTCTATGGTTACAAGGGCTTATAAAAAGTAGTAGTAAAAATTAACAATACAAATAATACAGGAAATATTATCTAATTACCTATGTGAAAAACCTATCAGTGCGGAAGATGTTGAGGATTAAATATAATTTTTAATCTTATGGAATAAGAGATTTGAAGAGATCGTTTGACAGGAACGGTAAATTTAATAAGTCAAACTTAGCGAATATAGCCGCGAACCGAGCGGCAGACAGCAGTAATCTTTTGTCCAAACGGCATAATAGGGAGGCGACCCTCCGCTTGGCCGAGAACAGGTAGCGACTGTGGGACCGAGTCTTATACCTGCCCCTTTAGAAAGTGAAAGCGTTCGCGGAATCGCAGTGGGGTTTGTTTACTCGAGTCAGCTGGCCTTTCAAATATGACCAGAGACACTGTTAATGCCTCTGTTGTCTTGGAAAACATTCAATAAAATAGTATCTATTTTAAATAAATAAATGGAAAAAGATACCAGTCTGGGAAATTATTTCAACAGAGGTTGTTAAAAAAGGAGGCTGTAATAAAATTTTGTAATTAATTACAAGCATTAGGATTTAAAATGCTAGTATTTAAAATGCTAGTTCATGTCATGTATTGATTTGACAAATATAACTGTTAGGATACTTTTGTGATGAAAAAGTGAATTAATAAGTAATTATAAGAATAATTGTTAAAAAATTATAGATAATAAATAATTTTGCATATTATAATAATAAAATGATGTAATTTTATTTTAATTGAATATTTTTTTTTGAAAAAAGGGCAATCTAAGAAAGATTTAAATTAGTTGTATAGAGAATGATATATGTCACATGCTACTCATAAGATATGTAATATGTAGTTATAAGACATGCTGGATTGTCTCGCGAGTTCACTGAGGAATCAAGTAGGGCACAAGAGTAATTCGTGAAGTACAAAGCTATCACATGTTGTATTAAAATAGAGAACTGAAGATGGGTATATCTTAAGAAGTTTGTAATGTAACTATTAACAAAGATCACAAACAGTTAGAGAATATTAGAACGAACTAATCTCACTCACAAGGAACATTAACCCAATGACCAGAAATAAGTGAAGTTATAGTGAAAAACTGAATTGAAAATTATCCCATAGAATAATTTTCAATTGTACGGGTGATGGGGTAGTTGTAATGAATTAAAAGGTACAGTGCCATTAGGCACTAAGTGATCCCACGGGTGTGTGAATATTGCCGATGCGTCGTGTCAACGAACAGAAACGTGACGGAACTAAAGCGTCCAGATTTACACGCACCTTGGGGGGTGCTGACAACGTCCCACTCAACCTTGGACATTAAGCGGATTTATAACCCCCATAAATAACTGAGACCCGCTTTCTATTTTCGCACGTTTCGGAAAGTTCCCGCCGAAAACTGGCGCAGACTAGCAAAAATAAACCTTAGTGACGTTTCCTAGTAAATGAGTGCTTTATGAGAGTAGGGGAAGACGATCCAGCCAATAGAGAAGCCGCCTCAATTTATTGCCGTGTTGGTGTTTTTTCTTGTCTGTTCTGGGCCAATGTGATGCTGGTCCTTTGGCGCGGATTGCGGTGATTCGCCAAGGGCCCGACCCGACATCGCATTACGACAAGTACAGAGTCTTGCTCGGAGGAGGAGAACGGACGACGAGACTCTGGTGCAGATCTTCATCGAGTACAGCCGAAGTGGTTCAACGACGCCGGAGCTGCATTCACGCGGTGCGGTCGAGGAAGCTGGACGACCTCATGTGGTGCGGGTCTTACCTGGTCGCTGACCTGGGCTGTGAACAATGGTAAAAGCTACGGCCCGGACGGAAGCTCATGCAATCGTTCCACCCAGTAATGACCCTGAGATTTTGCAATGACCCTGAGATTTTGCTCTAACTGTTTGACATTCAATGATATGTAATTGTTAACCTCAGAATAAAAACAAACTTCGTGTTTGACTAATTTCACAATAATAAATTGTACACCCAATTTTCAATTTTCCTATTCATTATAATAATATTTCATGTGATTAGCTGAAGATTAAGATGAATTTTGATATTCCAAATTGATAATTTTGCTAATGATAAAACAGTATGACCCAAAAGTAAACGTCCGCAAGGTAGACGTTACAAACTGTTCGAAGACATCTTCTATTAATGAGCTCATAGTGTATATAACGATGTCGTCCGCAATTGGAGGATTAGAATACTTGGGGAAAAGATTTTTCTAAGTCGTGAGTGTATATCAGATAAAGGAGAGGACTTAATATCGCCCTTGTGGGAGTCCATTGTAGACCCAACGGGGGCCTACCAGTTCCCCTGAGTTTGAAATGTATATAACTCTTTCCGATATGAGCGAGTGTATCCCTGCTACAAACTCATGTGGGATTCCCAAGATGGAGAGCTTTTGCATCAGAATGTTGATAACAACGTTGTCATAAGCTGAAGTGATATCTAAGAATATTGCCCCTAAGTAAAATTTCCGTGCGAATGCAATATTGATATCTGTAGTAATTAATGATATGTTGTCGAGTGTACTTTTTCCTTTCCTGAAACCAAATTGTTGTTGCTAGTAAGTTGTTTTTTTCCATCCAAATTTCTAATCTGTTTTTTACGATGCGTTCTAATGTTTTGGATACACACGACATCAGGGAAATAGGTCTATACGATCCTGGTTGCTAGGGATCTTGTTGGGTTTTAGTATTGGTATAATTATCTGAGTTCTCCACTCTATGGGACTCGGTTGCTTCATCCATATTTCGTTGAAGATTTTAGTTAGGAGCTGTAGGGCATTGGCAGGCAGATATGCAAAATCGAGTAATGTATTCTATCTTTGCCTGGTTTCGTGTCAGGTGACTGTTTAATATTTCGTTCCACTTCTTTAATTGTGAATGGAGAGCACAGTTCATGTTCCGAATGTTGTTCTGCGTTCGGAGAATATCTAAAGTTTTTATAGTTAACACTATCGGGGAATTCTTTCCGCTATGGCTTCTATACATGAGCTGTCTAACTTACTGCTTGAAGTGAACGTTTTCCTGTTCTTCAAGTTCCTTATTTGTTGCCAAATGGTGCTAGTGTTTGTATCTTTCCCCAGTTCCTCACAGTATTGCATCCAACTGAGTCGTTTCTGAGTTCGCAGTATTCGTTTGTGTATGCGCAGTTCTTTTGTAGGTTAAGAATCTTTCTACTGTCGGTTCCTTGCGATAATTTCTGAGTGCTAACCTCCTTTTGGCCACTGCTTAGAGCACTCCATATTCCACGAAATTGCTGGAGGATTATTGTGTGTTTACGTCGTTTTGTAAGCGGTATTGATTTGTCTGCAGCTGTTGTGATGGCTTGCATCAACTGTTTGTATGCCTCCCTGGCCGAGATATCCGTGGGGATGTCCTAACTTCTTCCTCTAAGTATTTTATATAGTGCCCAATTTGCTTGGCTGGTGTTCCAGTGTTTCGTGGGGTGTCCCTTCCAATCGAAGTTGGTGTTGCAACCTATCGTGATTTTGATAGGTAGGTGGTCCGATCCTAAACTGTCGGTTAAGGTTTGCCACGTAGTTACGGATGCAATAGATGGAGAGCAGAGTGTTAAGTCCACGGCTGATGGGTTCCGTCCTACTCTTGGGATTAGCGTAGGGGATCCATTGTTCATTATGACGAGATTTTGGTCTTCTATTCTTTCTAATATGTCCAAGCCAAAGGGATCGTCCTGTTGGCAGCCCCAGCTTTGCTGTGGGCGTTGAAATCGCCCGCTATAATATATGGGGGGTGTATTTGTTTAAAGAGATGGTCCAGTCGTTTCGACTTATTCTACTTCGCGGGGGCAGTATAAAGATATAATTGTGCATTCGAGGTTTTTAAGGTGTAATCGAATAGAAATAGCTTGGAATGGGGAGTTGGTGGGA
>JARYHS010014539.1:0-19000 GCA_031002005.1 Vandiemenella viatica
GGATAAGTGACTTGAGTACTTCAAATATCTCCCGGTGATAATATTCAGAACTCTTAATCTTATTGGGACACGATCTTATTAAACAAGCTTCGGAGATATGTTTTTCACATGAAACTGAATCATTTAAGAATGAGGAGGAAAATATAGGGACAGCAAAAAGCCATATAAAAAATATTTAAATAACGTTGATTGGATGGATAAAGATTAAACCGAACAAATTTTACATGAAACTTATTCAGCTTCGTGAGAACACCGATTGCGTTTCATTAGTGGGATGCCATCATGTTCATACTGTCGGCAAAGACAACATTTTAATCGTTATCGTCGTCATAGATCTGACAGGTAATACAGAAATCGCATTGGTATATTGAATACAATTCAAAAGAACGTTCTTTGTCAGTAACGTTTCATAAAAGGAACAAGTCTATCATTTTACTAAAATGAATAACAGATTTTTATTTATGCCTTCTTATTTCGTGATAAGAACTATCTAAAACTAGTTTAAGTTAAACCTAACGTATTTGATACTTCAGCTAATTTCTGTATTGATTTAGTTAATGGAAAAAAACACAACATTTACAGTGCAAGACAATAAATGACAATGTGTCGTACTAAAAGAATCACAAAGCACTTGAAATAAAAATTCACAGTTTTAATACTACATTGACCACACTGTAGTTGATCTAGAAGCTTTAGTAACGTCTTCCAGCGATCCTAGGTAGATTCGGAGACAATATGACGGATAGTCTGTTTTGATAAACCACAGTCACAGTTGGGTGAACTTTGCATGTCCCAGTCCATGGCTGATTCGTGTTCTATTAACGGCGACACATGTTTTGCGTGGGAGGTCTAAACCTGCTGGTGGAGGTTTGGCTAACAACACGGTATAGTTATACTCTAAGAGCATTAAGCCTTATACGTGATCATGTTTTTACCTTACGGTAGAATCTTGGCTAAGTGCGTTGTCTGACTGCACCGCCATATTTCTTATGCGGATGTGAATAAACATTTTCTTAATTTGCCATCCCCATTTCTGTATGGTGAATGAAGGTTGTTTGTAGAGGTAACGTCCAAAAATAATTGATCAGAACAGTGTTATTTTCTTTGACTTTGCTTGGTCCACAACCCGAAGGTTGGTTGGATCCTCCTTGCGGGAGGCGTGACGGGCAGGACGACCAGTTCCTTTCCTCTAGGACTCACAGCTTAACGTGCGTACATCATATAACAAATGAACAGCGGAATAAACTGCTTGCTACAAAAGTTGGTCTACAGTGCCACAAACGAATTTTCATCTTCAGCAGATTAAAATCCAACAACATGAAACCATTATTGGGTGTAAACGTCTAGATATTATTGAAGTAAAGAAAAGGATAATACGTGTGACTGAGCTTCGATATGCCTAGTTATTTACCTCTGTTTTGAGCGCCTAACTGAACCATATATCTTTCAGGACCTTCATTTTTACATTCTGAAGAACGAAAGGCATGTAAGGTATTTCACACATACAAGGCAGATTCTGTGGGTGATTATTCACAGTTTAATAGTACCATTAAAATTCCATGGGAGACCAGACGACTAGTCAGGATTTCCACGTCCAGTGTTTCCGAAACTTCCCTTCCCTGTGACCCAATAAGTTTTAGGATTCTTTTTCATCACCTATTGCCTATTTTGAGATGTGTAGGTAAAATAAAACATTATTTGGATGTTAATATAATTTTAATGCACTTAATAATAATTACTTGTTATGTAAGTCTTACACGAAATTATTACAAAAGTCAATAGCCAAAATGAAATTTAAATAAGATCAAATTATTAATGAAATATGTGAAGGTGTATCTTGCTAACTAAAACTCCACTTTTGGAGGAAAATCTGATAAGTTAATTCACAGATTGGATTCGACTTTCAATCTTTTTCTTTTTTTCATATTTATGAGTATGGCTTCACACGTATAGTTAGTTAAAAAAGGCACCAGAAATTTTACAGCTTCTTCTGTTAAAACTGGATATTTAGGATGAAACGACAGCCAAAAATGCATCATCGTTTATGTCTTTGAGTGATGCGTCACAGGAGAGTTCAATTACATATTCAATATCTGAATTCGGCAGTTCTGCCTCAGATTCTACGTTAAACGTAAGTGGATTCCTACCCAATTCTTTTTCGTTGTTCATTGGTGGAAAATACCCCTTTTGATTAGTATGCAGGCCTAGAAAATGTTCGGATTTTGATGCAAAGGCGAGACGAGACGGTAATTTTTTTTTCCCCCTTAACCCGGCACCGTGGTGCGACTCATCATTTGGGAAATGCTGACTTTGTCCAAACACATTAGGTCATCTTTTTCCTATGGAAAGCAGAAAAACGGAGTGAAGTGAGGTTGTTGACACTGAATTCTACCTGGCTGGTCGTTTCGTCAGTGGCTGGTAGCCAGCAGATGGCGTCATACGTCATCGACACGATGTAGTTGATCCAGTGTTTCTCGTAGTAATATTACTCTCGTCTGGCAGGATACACTACCTTTTGTTGCACGAAGTCAAAACACCATATTTTTTATTAACCGAGCGTGGTGATGAGTGGTAACGCTCCGGCTTCGCATTTGGGAGGACGCAGGTTTAAATTCCCTTCCGGGCATCCAGATTACGTGAAATCAGGGCCGGAAGCAATCTTCTGCAATATGCTTCCCGGTTCTTTTCCAGGAAAAACGAAAAACAGAAACTGGACTTTATTACATAACTGACTTTTCTATGATTGCGTTCTGTTAGTCATAATAATAATAACGCAGATAATAATAACGGCATATAAAGTTCATCACATTCGTATGAAACATAATATATTCCGAATGTGTTATTGATCATCACTGTAAGACCAGGAAAGAACAATTATTCCTAATTCCGTGTGTTAGGATATTTAATTCTTCGATTTTTTAACAATTTTTTCGAATTTTATGATTTAGCGTTTATACATCTGCTAGCTATTCATTTAAAGGATGGGTGCGGAAATACCTGCAATGGAATTCATCATCTGAAGAAAAAAATATGCATGTATGTATTAGGAAATTTCATAAACTTCACACCACTTCCCACCCTAATATTTTAAAGTTTCCTTTTTATCTGTGGTTGAGTATTTAAAATTACACTGTCTCAATGTGCTGTTTTTTGAAATCGAAATTTAGGCTATAAGCTATCTGTCTCCATGTCATGGCAGTTCTATCAGCCAGGCGCGAAAGTCGGCAACAGCAGCGCCTGTTGGGATCGCAAGCCGTCAACCCGCCTTTCAGGAGTGTTGACTTGGACGCTATACTCAACGGCTCAATGCCTTACCTGAAATTGATCGTCCGGCTGCACAAGTTGCATAATTGTTGCTGTTATTGAAGAACTTATGAATTTTACCTATTTTTAATAAAGGCAGCCAGTATAAAATTGCCGACGAAAATAGTTACATAATTCCCTAAAATTTTGATGACATGGATGAACGTAGGAAGAGAATTATTAACGTTAATGTGTAGAATGTTTCCTTTTTCAGACATCTTTAAGAAATTTCAATCATAACAATTAAAAATTCCTTGACCTGATGATAATCTTGTAAACTTTATCTCGTTAATTAAGTCACATATGAGAAACACAGCAAACTATACAGCACATCGCTCAAGGCTACCATTATAAAACGACTTTGGAAATGTGTTATTTGACCAAAAATTTTATCCTTATGGAGATTTATATAGAAGCTTATTAAAAACATGAGATCTCTTCTGCTTAGCAAATTCAACTGAATTTGCGATAGACAGAACGTAGCGTAGTTGTAGCACTCTTGATATCGCTGTCTTGACGAAGAGATAAAGATCTCAGTTAAGGGTGGAGTCCAAAAAGGAAGTCTATTAACTTTTGATGTTTATGGTTCTAAGTAATTTTAATTCGAGTTTTTTCTATAACAACATTAAGTTGTAAATAAATTTTTCATTTTGTATATACTAAGATGTTGACTTTCCCACTAGAACATCAGTGAACCCAACTGTGCAAAGAAAGGTTGGAAGTAGATTCTGTGGGCCACAATGTTTTGGTCTGTTAGTTATTTTTTTTAAAAAAAAATATAATCATTAATAGCGAAAAACCAATCTTCTGACGAAACAGCTTCAGTCATAAGACGTAAATTTCCATATTCCTCTCTAGCTCTAGTATATAAGAGTTTCTGCCAAAGAGAGATTTTTGTAAAAGCAACACGACTTGCGTTGATTAGATTTATGCAAATTTCGGTTATGTAGCTCCATGTGGGTGGAATGTGGGCAGAGCTAGGTTATGATAATGATAATGCAGTTAAACGTCGTCTAATAACTATTGAATGGAAAACTATAATTTCCTTTAGTGTTTAATATTAAGTTTTCCTGAGCACAACAATTTATAAAAAAAGGGATTTACCAGTTCTACTTTAAACACGTGCTGAGAAATATGCAACAAATCTGGCCATTTTGTATGTGTAATACTTTTCTAACAGCTGAGCTGTTAACACCATACCATGTATCACCGTTCAGGTAGTAAGTTAATGTATATTTTTCACATATAGATTAAAGATTTTTACGCATACGAAAGCTTAAAACAAAAATGGTGTTGATCAGTTTATTGATTTCTTTTCGGAATTATGTAAGACGTAGTGATTTAACTGTCACAAATTGAAAAAACTCGTTTATCATGAATCTGAAATGCGTCTCGTTGCCACTTTAGTGATACGGTGGTTATATTAGGGCTCGTTTGAAGAAAACAAATGTTAGTAAATATAAGCTTATTTAGCCTCCATTGAAGTGATCTTCAGCGCTTTTTTTGTATTGGGTCTCAATTACCTTTGTTAGAGCTAAGAAAAGCTTCGTGACTCCCCGCTTTGTATTATTTTTAAGCGGTGCGGCTGTTTTTGGCTTTGTACTTGTTGCTCTTGTCTCCCGGGGGGCGCCATTCTGCGGATTGTTTTCCTCTGAACGCCTGATCGCCGAGTTTCTCTGAGCCGTGTTTCCACGTAAAGCTATTCCATGGCGCCTGGCTACAATAGCTGGAGCTGCTATTGTCCACGGATAGCGAGAACTTTACTGGAAACAGCAAGCCGCCGCTTTGGCTGGTGATAGGCCCGCTGCAGGATTCCACAGTATCATATCTCTCTTCACCACTTTAAGCTTATTGTATTGAAACAAATTACAAGAATCATTAAAACTGTGTAGTCTTGAAGTTAGCACTAGCTGTGATGAAACCCTGCATTCGTGGTATGCTTACAGACTTCTGGATTAGAGTTATGATCACAAAAAACGAATTTAACAGATAACTAAAAAACGAGTTTTCTAGCCGCGAACTGGAGTTGAGTGCACTTGAACGATGTAATTTAAAAAACTGTTGCTTCTCAATTTTTTTTGGTAGGAAGTACAAGCAAAGCAAACAGATGTAAACTGAGAGAGTGTGGCAGATTTATGGTTGTTAAAGCGACGGTGTACACGTAACGATCTTCCTTTGAGTGGGAGAACATTTTATTGCGAAGAAGTGCCACTTAGAAACCATCTCAGAGTTTTTGTAGATATATCTCCTCTGTTGCTTTGTGCGAAATCAGCTTTCGTCCTCAGGTGTATTCAGATATGTCCTACACATCGTTACTCTTCGACATTCCAACATCAGCTTCATATTTTTGAAGTGGTTAGTTATCTTAGCTGTCTTTACCAGTAAGATCATTACGTATTGGTTTACATCACACCTCTAACAAGGATTGAATATACAGCCCACCTTTGTGCTTCCTTCTGTAATATAAGGGGGATTTATCAAACAAGAGGCGTGGAGTAGGCAGTATTTTTTTTTTTGTCGTCAGTCTTTCGACTGGTTTGATGCAATCCTCCATCCTTTCCTATCCTGTGCTAATCTCTTCATTTCTACATACCCCTTACAGCCCACGTCATCAATTATCTGTTCATATATTCTAATCTCTGTCTTCCTCTACAGTTCTTACCTTCGACTGTTCCCTCCACTAACACGTTAACCAATCCAGCATGTCTCAAAATATGACCTACCAGCCTGTCTCTTCTTTCTGTAAGCTTCTTCCATAAACTTCTTTTCTCACCCATCATTTCCAAAACTCGTTCCTTTTTTACTTTGTCTGTCCACTTAATTTTCAGCATTCTTCTGTAACACCACATTTCAAATGCTTCAATTTTCTTTCTTTCCGGTATTCCTGAAGTCCACGTTTCGCTACCATAAAGAGCTGTGCTCCACACAAAGAGTTTCAAAAAGTTCTTTCTAATTCCTAGATCAATATTTGAAACTAAAAGGTTTCTCTTTTTCATGAAAGCTCTTTTTGCTAGTGCTATTCTGCTTTTGACATCATTCTTGCTTCGGCCATCGGTTGTAATTTTACTTCCCAAGTAACAGAATTCGCTTACTTCTCCTATTGCATCCGATCCTATTTTTATATTTAATCTACTAGTATTGGTATCATTTCTGCTACATTTCATCACTTTTGTCTTGCTTTGATTTATATTCAGTCCAAAATCTTCCTTCAGTATTTCGTTCATGCCATTCAGTAACTTCTCAATATCCTCAGCCCTCTCTGCTAACAAGACAATGTCATCAGCAAAACGTAGCATACTGATTTTTTCTCCCTGAAAACTTATGCCACATGGAAATTTTTCTTTGACTTTCTTCATTGCTTCTTCTACATACAAGTTGAATATTAACGGGCATAGACTACAACTTTGTCTCACACCCTTTTTAACTGATGCATGTCTCTCGCGATTCTCTACTTTTATTACAGCCACTTGATTCTTATATAGTTTATAGAGTATTCTTCTATCTCGATACTTTAGACCTGACGTCTTTAAAATTTTGAACATCTTGTCCCACCTAACATTATCAAAAGCTTTTTCTAAATCAACAAATGCCATAAAAGTATCTTTGTTTTTCTTGATCCGCCCTTCAAGTATTAATCTTAAAGGCAGAATTGCTTCCCTTGTACCGCGATTTTTCCTATACCCAAACTGATCTTCACCTACTATCTCTTCTACTACCCTTTCCATCCTTCTGTATATTATTCTGGTCAGTAATTTTGAAGCATGTGATGTTAGACTAATGGTGCGATAATTCTCACATTTGTCGGCTTGTGCTTTCTTTGGAAGTGTGAACATGATATTTTTATTAAAATCAGTTGGAATTTCTCCTGTTTCATAACTTTTGGATATCAGCTTGAATAATCTTTCGATTCCTTCCTCTCCTAGGGATTTAAGAAGTTCTGCAGGGATCTCATCAATTCCAAATGCCTTATTTGCTTTCAAGTCATTCAGAGCATTATTAAATTCTGTCCTCAAAACAGGATCCCCTAAGTCATCAATGTCAACATCATCTTCATTTGCCATTACACTATTGTTCAAGTCGTCCCCATCATAAAGTTTCTCAATGTATTCTTTCCATCGGTTAGCTCTATCTTCTGAGCTTAAAAGAGGTTTCCCATCGGCAGCTTTAATGTTCATACCTCTTTTCTTCATTTCTCCAAAATTCTGTTTGATCTTTCTGTAGGCAACATCTACTTTTCCTACGACCATTTCCTTTTCTACTTCTTCACACTTTTGTTGTAGCCATTTTTCTTTTGCTATTAGGCAGTAATAGAAGAGGAGAAATGGTGGTAAGACTTAAGACACTGAAGAAGCTATTGTTACACACAGATCTTGTCTGTGATAGAAAGTGTTCCTGATGATGATGGTATGTAGGCATTTTATAGCTACGTATGATGACGTGTCACATTGTAGCCATTGTTCTCAAGTTTATTCAGGCTGGTAGTGTTCGTGCAGAGATTACAGCAACTGCAGCCTTTCCTCCTTGACGAGTCAGCATAGAGCCGTGCTCAATGATTTGTAACGTGTTGCCCCTCCCCGCTTGTATCCGATCTAAATCTCATAGAATGGCTCCAGATGACAGCTGAATTCTAACCTATCTGCGGGCGATCTTATCTGATGTGTTGTGCAGATTGGCCCTGCGAAGGCATTAACGTCACGCAGACATGTAATTAGAGAACGTAACTCAGGGAGGTGGAAAGTGATGGCGCCAAAGTGCCTCCATAAACGATTGTGATAGACTTCCGCCAAGGTGCAGGCACACAAACGTTCTTTTCACCCATACTCTCTTCAAGGTACTTTAAATCAGGGATCATCGATGTGATACTTTGACAGTGTTTAACTACGTGCACAGTGTGAAAAGTATGACATTTGGGTTGCAGTTCATAGAAATTTCTCACAATTAATTATCTACGTTAATATCGGACAAATTATTTTTCTATCGACTTAATTCAGCTGACTTACAATGTTCCTTTTTCAAATAAATGACAAAGGTGTGGGAGTGTAGTCTGAATTCGATTAGAGAATTCAAAATAGTGTAGAGATCAAACAATTTGCAGCAATTGACTACTTCCGCAGACATGTTATCTTTATAAGTTACTCAGTTTTTGTCAATGTTTCAGTAGCCGATACCAAGGTATAGTATCGTTACTTGCGATTTGTACATTTGTGTTTAAATACTGCAATGTGATAAATTCATAACAGTTCATATGAAGTGAGATCGAAGGCTTTCACGGCGTATCGATGAAATGTAGTCTTCACGGGTTTTCCGCCGTATGTTGTTGAAATGCGACAACGAGCTTTCGGCGGCTGACTCTGTAGCCATCTTCAGGTTGGATGCAGTGCAGCGCTGGTTCTCCCTGCACAACATCCAACCTGAAGATGGCGGCAGAGTCAGCCGCCGAAAGCTCGTTGTCGCATTTCAACAACATACGGCGGAAAACCCGTGAAGACTACATTTCAGTTCATAAGAACCCATCATGCTTGACAGGTATTGCTGCTACCTTCTAGCTCTAATATGAGCAGTAGTGCATGTTAGTTTCAGTTCTGCTGCTTAACAATAGTATTTATTTGATAAACGCTAGGAAACGCAGTGGTCCAGTATGCATTCTGTAGACAACGCGCCAGATGGTTTACTCGACCATCTGAAGAAGCGAAACATTTAGATCGTTCCGTGCATAGTGAAGTATTTTCTTTATCTTGATTCCCTTGTCAACTGCGTTATGGATGTTGTATCTCAGCGGCATATTTACTTGTGGGGACTTATTTGTTATTACTGTTGTGGTTGCAGGCGGAGGAACTGCACGCAGCAGTCGGCCAGGCGGTGCGTATGGCGTACGCGGCTCAGATCCAGAGGCGGAGAGAGGTATCTTCGCACCGCTGGGTGAGTTGGCCTGTATTTCTTCAGCCTCTGCCACTGCCCGTATATAACTTCTCAGCCTATATATTCCTCAGTAGGATCGATCGATGTGCTAAGTTAGACTCAGACACATATTCTCTGTATCAGTTATTTAGATTAAAATAACGTCATACGTTTTCTCTGCTACAATACAATCATTAGAAACTTATGTTACCGAAGAAAGATTTCTAATTTAAAAAAAAAAAAAAAAAACAGCGTGCAGGCCTTCATCACAGTCATCATTGAATATTTCCACTGACCACTAACTCATATAGGCCTAACTTACACCTACGTGTGTATTACTAACCAATCCTACTAACTGTTATCCGCTCGTACAACGGTCCCTTGAGACCTACACTTACATCAAGGCCCTCATAATACTTAAAACAACGCCGCTCTCTTTGATGTCAATTGGAAACAATGGAGTCATATCCTCGTATCTTGGAAATACCAGATTTTTGCCATTGCTTTTTAGAATTTTTGGCTTATAGCCTCATGCAGGACGAGAGCTAAAACAATTTTATGTAATCCATTTTTATATTTTTTGATATAAAATCATTAATTCAATTAGAATTTGATTTTTAACAGTCTTCCTGCTTAACGCCTGTTCCATCACCGCGGATCATAGGTGATCAGCGGACCACAGGTTGATAATCACTGGTGGTAGAGTATTGGGAGTTTTCAGATAGTGGCAACCACCCATGGCATTTCAGAGACTAAACACCAGATACTACTACAACCTGTGGCTTAGCTATTGTAGCCGAAGATCTGGCTGCAAGATTTCTACTTGAATCTGTTATTTGATTGAAATACAATTTAATGTATAATTATTAGTAGCAGAATACGATTATACCGGGTTGCCTATTAAAATATGGCCGAAAGTATTTTTACTTGACTATAAAATAAAGTTCAGAAAATTTCGTTCACTTTCTTTTTAAGTAAATTATAATTCATTTAAAAAAGAGACATGTAAATAAATAGAAAGTTTGGGTTGCCCAAGTAAACATGGCTGCAAGGAAGGATTTCCAGCTATTAAAGTAGGCGCACTACACCGTCTGACAGACTGTGTGGCGCGTTAACTCTCTCTCGCTCTCACATATCTTTATCAGCTGGCAGTCCCCCCTTGCGGCCACTTTTACATACCTAACACAAACTTATGTGTTCTTTACATGTCTTCCTTTGAAATGAATTATAATTTATTTAAAAAACAAGTGAACAAAAAAATCTGAAATTTTTGTTGTTGAAAATTTAATAAAAAAATACTTCCGGCCATATTTTGATAGGCAACCCATTAGAATCGTATTCTGCTACTAATAATTATACATAAAAATTGCATTTCAATAAAATAGCAGCTGGACGTAGAAATTATGTAGCTACATATTAGGCATTACTTGATTCGCCGAGTGACTTTTTGGTAGAGTTAGTTTATTCAAAACTAAACTCCTCAGTAATGGCGACAGTGGTTGATTTTGTATGGTCATACTGGTGATCACGTAGAGCAGCTGCTGCGTGGCTGAAGAATTCGTCTAAAGAATGATCTACCTTACAGACACCCTTGGCCAGAAACATATTCATTAAAGCAAATGGCAATGAAAAAGCAGTGATGATACTGAAGCAAATAAACTTGAGGAAACAAGTCTGTAAAAAATGAACCTCGAATTGGCAGTAATGTTTTGGAGTAACTAATTGTTAGAAACATCAGAATGTACAGAAAAAAAAAAAAGAATGACAGGATTATACAGTACAGTAGTTTAAACCTCCAAAACTAACCACTCCATTTCACACGAAAAGAACTGCAACGGAAGGACATAGGAATATTCTCACTGTTTGTCTTCTGGAAAAAATTGATGCAAGCGTTTAAAGAGAAACTTATTTCATTCTTCATTGTGCTTGTGGTATTTTTTATCACAGTTATAATTGCAGCTAAAGATCAGAGTGATAAATTTCAGAACAAAAAAAAAAAAAAGTCAATTAAGGTTAGAAAACATTTTGATTTGGCGACACACAAGAACTTCAAAACAGCACAGCAACAAGTCTGAGAGACCATGGTTTTCCGTAGCCGTTATTTCTTTTTCTAAATGCTCCTTCTATGCGTATTAGTTGTCATAGTACCATAAGCGGTTTTTGAGAAAATTAATGTATTTTTCGAATCATTAGCAATAGCTTGCTGTATTTATGAAATTAGGTTTTCTTTTTCAACAAATCACACAAAAGAGGCATTATGACTGCTTTAATTACCATTACTTCTTCTTCAACATGTAAAAATTCTATAACCTAGCTGACGAGATTACGTCAGAATACAATTGATTTTGTCGTTGTCTAAAGGAATCAGAAAACTCAATTTTCCTTCTTCTTCCGCACTTCTAAGGTGCTTTGTTGCTATAATATTCATCTCTTATTGTTGGCTTTGTTCCTATAAGTTTTTACACTACCACGCTGACTTACGATTTCATACATTCATGACGCATAATTCAAACAGTACCTTGTAATGGCACGAAGACGCTTCGTCGTTGATATCTGGCTGCAGTATAAAACAACGCCTAGAAGATGGCAAATTCAGACTTTGCCGTTCGCAGGTGTTTTAAAGCGTCGGCAATGAACGTCGAAATCGGTCGTTAATCCAGGCCGTATTTTTTTTTCTCAGTGTTAAGGCCTACTCGGAGAGTACCTCACTGTATTTCCCTGATATATTCCACAGAGCATGTGACGCTGTTGAGCTTCCTATCAACTATTCTCAGCTGAGAAATTCCTAAAATATTTTAGTACAGTTAAATTAATTATTCATTCAATCTGCCCGCCACGCGACAAAAAACTGAAAAAAACTTCTCGGAGCTTTGTAAACGAAATATTAGACGAAATCCCGAAATCGATCTCACATTTTCTCTCTTGTATCATATGCAAGAAAAAGGCATTGAATAAGACAGCATGACATCGCTACGTTTGTGTAAAAATCTTGTGTAAATGACAATTTGTGCGAATCGTAGAGTTATATCAGATTTTTTCCTTTTCAGTTTCAACCTTACCGGGTTTAGTTGACTTGGAGGTGTGCGTGTGTTTTAAGTCTGTGCATAAGGAATTGACACTAACTAAATCAGAGATTATTGACTATAGTAATGTCATTTGACAGTATTTTAATGTTCACTGCACCTTGTGACAGAACGAGAATTTTATTTTTCCCTCTAAACGCAATGCCCGCGCCAGAGACAGATGCTTTCAACTGTAGGAGGTGGGGTTTGAGAAGTCTCTTACTCCGCATATGGCAAGTTATATAATGCTCTGGTGTCTGAGGGCAGTTTGTTAGAAGGTCAGAGATATTCAGTTAGATTCAGTAATGGGATGGGCCGAGTGAGTAAGCGGTCGGCTAGTTTGCGTCAGTTAGATTAAGCAGCAGCATAGTGTAGTTGTGGGAAACCAACGTCCCAAAAATCTCGGGACCACTGACAGTTAAGGAGCGCTTGCCATTTGGTCATAGAGAGGATTGGAATGTCTGGATGTACTCGAATAGATTTCGGACGGGAGTGGACAGGTCAAAGGCAATTCTGGCGGAATGGGTTGTATTGACGCAACCAACATTAAGATTGAATGTGGGGATGACCAAACCATGAAACATATGTTCCAGTACTCATCATGTGTACCAAAGATGATATGTTTCTAGCAACAACAAATACACTTGATGTAGTGAAGTACTGAGCGAAATTTTTAAAGTGGATAGCTTGTACATTGTTTATCTGCGTATTTTATGTATGTGACTAGAGAATAATGTTAATAGTTACGCTAGTTGTCTCTAATTCAAGCGCCGGAACAGAAATGATGAACAGTGCGTATTCTGTATATATCTACTTATACAGGGTGATTCCGTAATGATATTACAAACTTCCGGGGGTGATGGAGAAGGGTAAATGTATCAGTTTGAGATAAGCGATGTTGGCAAGGTCAGGACAGAGTCGAAAGTTATAACCGTAATTTTGCTCAAGTTCTGCTTTAGCCTTGCGCAGCGCTGAATCTAAGGGCCCTAACTTCATAACCCTGATAATTACGTATAGAATTCCTGCTGAATAATCCCCAATACCCTCTGATAATTTCCCCTGTCAATGCACTATTATCGGCGCGCGTCACTTCATGACACAGAGGCCGCAAGTCCTAAGTCTAAAGTACAGTAATAATGAACTCCATTTACCTGCATGAATTTCACAAGCTGCTACTTTTACAACCGTTGTTCGAAATGGTGTCCCCTTGCGTCAACGCAGGTATAGCATCATCGCACAAAGTTCTGTCGTACCCGTTCTAATATACCCGGTGCCACAAAATCTTTTCGGGTGTAAAAACACGACGTTTCGACGGCTGATTCTGCTGTCTTCATCAGGTGTCTTGATCCATAGTAAGGAAAGCACATAGAGAAAGCTGTGATAAAATTATCGGTCGGATAGAAAATGACGTTTATGCGCGCATGGACTTTTCCTTTAAAATACTAAGGAGTTTGAATACAACAGAACGAGAAAGTAAGATGGTGCTCCATCATGTTGTAACCACAACTGTTGACGAATAACAAGTGCGATATGTTCGAGGAACTTGGGTAATATATCTCTAATAACCCTACAAACTTAGCAACAACTTCACTGATACATGTAGTCCACTGTCAGAGCTATCAGAACGATTTACGCGTCTAAATTTTAACTCAGAATCCCTTGCCTCAAACTGAAACATTCAGCCTTCTCCAGTATCCCTGAAAGTTAGTAACATCATCACCCTGTATAAGTGTAAGGTGCTACAAGACAAAGGTACCGAATGAAAGAAATAAAGGAAATCGTTTAGCGGTTAATCAGGATTGGTAGCTGTTGCGAAGATCGTTTGAGCAGGCCCCCTCTTTCGTAATGAAGTTTGTTGGTGTTTATTGGAGCTGAGCGCGAGCGTTAAGGTGGTTGCGGCCGAGGGCGGCGCGCGGGCGCCTGGGGAGCAATCGGCGCGTGTTGTGAAGCACGCGCGCGCTGATGGATATTGATAACGGCACGCTAACAGGCTTCCTGTGTCGCGCACCGGCCTCATTCATCCCAGCCCCTCGTTAGCCGCGCAGGTGCCGCCGTGCCCCAGGTCGCGAATTAATTCTCACAACACGGCGACAAATTTTCAAGGTACATTCGCTTTCACGGGAGTAGTTAGTCCACGGGCGGCATTGTGTTGCACGCAGAATTTCCTAATTATTTCTTTGCTGCCGTGTGGTTTCCAATCGTAGAGCTAAAGGGCAAAACGTCGAGAAACACAATGCTTCCTATCCTTCGCCAAGCAGCACTCACAACCAGGCAACAGGAAGCGCTGCACCGGTTGCAGATCCTGCAAGGGGTTCGTTCGTTTTGATTGCACGCACTGTCGGTGAGAGCGTCGGATAAATTGTCTAACGGGGTATTGCAGAGACCATTCAGCACTGGTAGAGCATTACAAATTTTCGATTTTTTTTTATTAAATGACACCAAACGAAAATTTTAAATAACTTATTATTTTACTATGAACTGCGACGCATAGATGACCTACCACAACAATTTAACTTTAAATCTTTGATTATTCACTTCATCACATGGCGCACCAGCTTTTGCATAATTTCGTCTGCGTAGCGAGGAAGGCAACAACAGAGTTTCTTTGTTTTAAATGTTCCTACCATTGTAAGTTTTTATTTTTGAGCATGAAAGGCTGAAGTCACGATTTAGGTAAAGTGAGATACGACGTAACTTAATTTCCAGTCTCCAAGAAATTTTATTCGTTATTAAGTTGTTTAATAACTTGAAAAATGTTCTGGACATGTTTGTGAAATTAAATAATCCAAGTGTAATATATTATGAAAATGGAGACATATTCTGTTATTTTACAATACTCGAAAACTAAGAAGATGCCTCAATATTTACTAATTGCATTCAATTATTTTTCTGCCGAAGTGAACTAAAAACAAACTAAATTGTGATAATTTTTATAATGTTTTTTATACGATGCGGTAATTTTGCGCAGTTGTTCGAATGTATCGTGTTTCGTTCTGTAATTGTTATCATGAGAATGCTCTTCTTCGGTTCTCTTTATAGGTTACATATTTTCTCTTTGTTTGCTGTGGCCTAATTTAATTTTCTGTTTTCCTCCAGATAGAAAATACATTGGAGCTTCAGCTGATGTGTAGATAAACAAAGGATGTTTTCCTTCTTTTACGGATGGGATGAGGTGTACCACGCTATTTTGAAATATTGTCCGTTTTATAGCATGATTTCGATGTTTTTATGGTCGAATTCTTTCTTCTTTTTATGTTATTTTTTAATCGTTAGAGGCGGTTTCATTCAAGTAGTATTTTTTTAAAACATAAAATGAATCGACAATTCGAGTGTTTTCTCGAATTATGAAGAAAAATCTCAGAGTCGTATGTTTGCAGGATATTTGGTTTTTTAAGTGCGTAGCTGTAAGATACGTTATGGCTATTAGTTACATACCATTAACCGACGATAATTTAGAAGAAATTTGCAGACTATCTATATCTTTGGAATATCACTTTAGAGCAAATTCTCTATGTAATCACGCTCACGTCTGCACACATTATAGAGCACTGTACAAGTTTTTATTTCGTACAATTATTTTAGCTTGCTCAACAGTCTTGACACTACCGTTGCCAATGACATGTGGGACCTAAATGTTCGACTCATATCAGAACCTGGTAGACGGTAAGTAAACATGACGTTCCTTCATTAATAGATCATTGCTGCAATCATATTTATTTTATCACCTGATGATTGTTTGTGTAGACATTTGAATATATACGGAAACCACATTGAAGTAGTTTCACAACGGGTGCTGCTCCCCAACAGCCTCGAATAATCTTCGTTATAATGACAGTGCACATCTGTCGATATAAACTGTTCTTAGACATAGCTTGTTTTTTTGTTAACAATACTTATGTATTAGATCGTAAACGTCTCCTAGCTTTGAGTTTGACAACAACCTGAATGTTCTTTCTAATAAATGTTGAGAATCTGGGAATTGAGAATAAGGAACTTCTTCAACTAAGATTATAGTAAAAGTCAGCAGGATAAAATAAACAGTTGTGATATCACTTAGAACAATACTTAGTGAAATGCATTGTAATATGGATCAACTAAATGATATCGTTCGACAGAGCGCCTACTACTGTAATGCACTGAAGCGAGTACGTTATATGTCAGCGGTTCATACACCGGTCAACATTTTTTCAGGGTTCTGCGTGGTTTCATAAAAAATCGAAGGGTGCCTGAACAACTATTATCATCTTAAATTTCTTTGAACATTATTTTATATTTTACCGCCATATTTATTTCGCAGAATACGAAATTTTTAACTATAAGTCTCTGATCTTGGAATGTCAGCGCCTTAACCACCAAGCTATCAGATTATTCGAAATATATGGAGAACGTAACAAGACCATAAATAGTGACTAGCAAGATGTCAAGATCTGAATTAACTCGTTAAGCTTATCAACAACTTGTAACTAATTCTGTCGTTTGCTTACATATGAACATTAAAACATTTCAAAGCAAAGGGACGACTTGAAAGAGCGTTGTAGCTGAATGCTCTCACTACTTTGAGACTGGTATGTGACCTTGCCGTTCCGGATTGATGTTGTTGCCACTGCAAGCCAGTTGTCCTTGGTTCGAGGAATTCTGCGTCTGATGCAATTAAGCATGATCGCATTTCCTATGTTTCGTCCAAATAGGTTATAAAATTGTGAAAAGTGTGCTAAAATGCTTATGAAAAACTACATAATGATGAAAATTCAGTTTGGTTTCAGATTTTATTCGACAGATGCTACACATTTTAATATTACCTAAAGTACATTATAAGTAGTGATTGGAAAGGTATTACTGGTTTTTAGATGTTTGTTGCTCCCTCGATATAGTTTTTACTTGTGTTTATTATAAAACTTGATCTGTGATTGACAGGACCTTCGTTGAAATCTCGATTAGAAAGTACAAAGGAAATTGCACGATTCAAGAGTGTAAAACAATATTGTCACGTCATACATATGTATGTCCGAAGGCTGTTGGTATGAAGGATGTGATGTATACATGGTATTCACCAGAGGAACTGTTAACTGGTTTGGTTTTCTGTTATCGAATGTGGAAATGTTAGTGCTACTGTTTTGTGTGGATGATCTCAACGTGTGTGTATTCATGGTAATGTATTTTCTTTGCTGCGAATGAGAGATGAAGGAAATGAACGGGTGAAACTAGAGACTGCCAATTCAGTCCAACTATTCCTAAAGACAAGTTTGACACACCCAAAATTTGATGAATCATTATAAGCAAATCGCATGCCATCGCTACATATGTACTGTGGGAAAATTTGGTATTTATTCTAGGACTCTGGTACATTATCTGGTGATTAGGAATAGTTCGCTATCCTCTTTCCCACCCTGCTGGCTGTTGTTGAATAGTGAAAATTGTTTTCACCACCGAGATTTGTACCGGTAAACCACGTAACAAGAGCCGCTCACTGTTATCTACCCTGAATGACCCAATAATTGGAAGCGGATTGCTAATCCAGGCAACATTACGAGTTCAACCATATGAATAGTCTCTCATGCATAAATTCTCCATTCTAGATTGTCCTTAACATCCGTAAATGATCATCCTTTCTCATTAGATGTAGTAAAATGACGAGACATTTTCCTTATGACACAGGGTATATTATTAGTTTTCAGATTACTACAAAATACCTAATACCATACATAAAATAACAATGTAAGGATAAAAGACAGGTGTCTTAGAGCGAATAAACTGAAACGTAATGGTCGACAGACAACAAATTTTGTTTATTACAGCAACAAAAAAATACACGAAATATATTTGTAATGTCATTGTTTTAGGGATAATTTTCAGTTACAGTCTTTTCACTAAACAGGAACAGCAACTTAAAATTAAAACAACATATCCAGGAACTACTAAAAAAATACATTCGCAACATCGTGATTAGTAGTAATATGAAAAGTGGATGATTTGGACTTTGCTAATTTCTGCCACTTTTAATTTTCTACTTCGTTATGGCTTCTGAGCTAGCAAAATTCTCCACAAGCAAGGAATACATGTAAGTTGCAAATTTTTTTGTATGATGTATTTAACACATAGCCTTTATCTTAAATTAATCAAATCATGATAAACATTTAGATTGTAAGAAGGGATTTACCTTATAATGGCTACTGATTTGTGGACTATGTATTTTAATTCCTCAGTTTTTTTGACAAACATCAAAATGAAACATACCCTACTTTATTCGCCGAAGTACGGACTATGCATTAATAATAATCCGACAAGTACTTTTTTCAAAATAGCGTTCAGAAATAAATTATCTTAAATTTATCAGCTTCGCGACAGAATAAAACAGGCAGTATTTTAACTCGCCTGATCACAGACTATATTTTTTTATCGAAACTCCATCAAAATACAACTAGTAGTTTTTATAAGCTTCACATTCAACGAAAAATTATTATAAATTTCTTATTTTTTGATCTCATATTGAAATTAAACATGTCATGTTGACACTAATAGCGTAAATTTCTCAGCTTTCCGAAATCACATTAAAATGAAACATACCCTATTTTACCTTAGAATATAAATGAAACTCCGTCAAAATGCAGTCAGTATTTGGCGTGAATCTTGTTCAATGAAAAATCTACCCTGTTTCACGCGCGGCGATGAGCTTTACATTAAACGAAACATCGTCAGAATCCGATCAATATATATATATATATATATATATATATATA
>JARYHS010014540.1:0-17384 GCA_031002005.1 Vandiemenella viatica
GATGGGAATACCTTCGTAGGCATCGTACCAAAGAAGAATTTTGGAGCAATATTGGATGGTAAAATAATGAACATGGTGCAGATGAGCGAAAGAGAGAAACGGTCATAATGTTAATCAGTTACGGCAGAAGATATCGGCGACGGGGCAGCATCAACCAGCTGTGCAAGGTCGGCAGCAGACAGCAGACGCTGACGGGGCAGGTGTTCCATGACGAGGGTGGTGACATCGCGTAAACAGCGGCAGTAGCAGCTTCACGACTACAAGCAGATCCGAGGGGCAGCGAATTTCCAGAAAGCAGAAAAGCGGTGAGTTTTAGAGGCATGCATGTGTAGCAATAAATTTTGGATGATTTGCGCGAAAATTGTGTGATTTTTTAAAGTTGTAAAGTGTTTTCGCTGAATCAAAATTAAGTAAATTCACGATAGTAATTACGCAAACGCTTAAGAATGAGCAACTCACGGGTTTGTGACAGTGATAATGTAAAAAAGTCTTGCAGTATAGGGATCAGTCAAAAAATATCGGGTCAAAATTGCGAAATTGTAAATCTCTCGGTTAATAGAACAAAAGATACATCTCGTATGTTGAAACACAATCAATTAAATTGCCTGAGTTCAAATCGATATAAGCGGGTAATTCGCAAACCGGAAAATCAATCATTCAGTTTAAAAGTTTTGAAATCATGTCTTCTGATGAACTGTAGTTTCGAATGAAGGAATTGCTTCCAAATAATTTGAGGAGTCATAGTAAAGATTATTATAAACTTCAGTATAAGGTTTTGTAATTGTAGTTACAGTTCTGATCGAATGGATCCACGAGCAGAGCAGTAACTCATTAAAAATTGTATCATAATATTAATTTGATTAAAATGTGTAGTGCAAAAGATAAATGTTTGGAATTGTTTTCTAATTCAGAAGCAATATAAAGTAAAATATTATCGGTCAACATTACTTGAAAAAATAATTTAATGTGTTTTATATTTTTTGTGCATGTTAACATAAGATAGAGTATGAGTTAAATTGAATGCATGATGCTATAAAATTTGCAAGAATGTCTCAATGGAAGAACGCCCATTTTGCTTCAGTAAAATCAAATTCATCTGCAGTGTCAAAAATTTAATTAAACTGATTAATCTGATGTTGCTTTTAAAACGAAGTAAACGACAGTAAAATGTGTTTTAAGTAAGTAAGACTTAATGTGTGATCTATTGCCTTCTCTTAAAAGTGTACCTCTACAATAATTTATGAAGTACTGTACTATAAATTGTGAATCGGAATAATCATTAGTTATAACATTTCAGCGGAAAAGACTGCATAATTTTAATGGCGTAAGTGTTCTTTAATAGTCAAAAGTTATCTTGGTAAAATGGAGCGATATAGAATACTCGACTGACTGAAAACGAAAAATACACGTATTAATATTTTCTCTTCAAATGCTACGTTCGACTATAGGAGAGCATAATATTTTGTCGAATATGAGATGTTAAATGCAAAAACATTTGTTCAGAGAGGCAAGATTACGGTTCAATTCTAGTAACTGAACGGAAAATACATTTCGTATAATGAACTATATTAATTGTATTTTTAATCGACCCCAAATGGTAGATAACAGTTAGGAAATAAATTATTCCTTCAAATAGTGTTTCTAGAGTTTATGATAACTTCAAGAAAATATAATCAGACAATCTTCCAGAAAAGTACGAGGTCGCGAATTGCGGTCATAAGATTTGGTTGAACAAGTTAATGTTTTGACCGAAGGCGCCGGACAAAGCTATTAACTTCGACGAAATCCTTGTAAATGTTAATCTGAGAAAAATGTGATTTTTAACAAAATAATCGGAATATTCTCGTTGTTTTCGGAAAAAACTCTCCTTTATTCAAAGATAGTGACATCTAAGAATAATTATTTTGCACCATTTTAGAATTAGTTCAATTCATACATTTGATGATTTTCCAATGTGCTATAATTTTCTGTTTAATGAATTTCATGTAAGAAAAGATTTAATACACTAATCAAGTCAGAATAATCATTGGTTTGGCATTGGAATTTATTTGTTTCACGAAAACTTGTCCTGTTGATTAGCCTGATAGCGTGAAATTACGAAGCGAAATAAAGTGAAGCATGATTTTATAAATATATTACGAGCAGTTACAGCGGTAATTTGGTTAAATAATTAGAAGCATAAGTTGATCTGTTAAGAAAAATAAACAGCGAGCAAATAAGTAATAAAGTACTGCGTAGAGAAAAAAATTATTGTTGTTTCAATTAAATAAAAGCATGGTGGTGTCGATGAAATGAAATTAAATAACCGAAAAGTAAAATCTAGTTTACAAGTGATTAATATACATGCAAAGGAACGCCATGAGAATATAAACGCGCTGTTATGGCTATAAATAAAATATTAAAGAATAAAAGTAATTTTATACACCGTCACGCGGTGATGGAAGACTAATATTCGAACAAGATGCTGTGTCTAATAAATAAGGTAATTGAAACTAGTGGTTATTAATAACTACGGTGTTTTGAAGGAATGTAACGTGCTGAAGTGCGATAAATATGAGTGCTAAAGTAAAAATGGATAAAGGTGCTAAGAAAAGTCCACTGGTTTGATTAATAATATTTGTGAGAGGTGCTGAAATAGATACGCTGCAGCGGAAAGGGAATAGAATAGTGAAATAAATTGTCGATGAAAGAGTCGAAATATTGTATGGTGCATATTGTAATGCATATCGCGGAAGGCGATTGCAGAATTTTGACGGGTATCAGTACCACGTCGGGTTTTGGGCAACGTGTACGAAAAGGGGGAAGAAACGGGCTATGGTGATTTCTGTAAAAATCCTTCCATGCCCCAGTCCTCAACAAAGGTATTTTTTAAGGAAGACTAAAAGTACATTTCGTTCATCGATGGAACGCAACCAGGCTATATGGGGAGACGTCCTTCAATGCCGTAATACGGAAGCGGTAAAATCCTGTCTGATTGTTATCGAAATTCATTAAATATGTTCCAGACCATCGGGAAAAATCCGATTAAAAGTCAGAAGCAGGAGGAGCGGTATGAAGTCAGGAAAAGATAGTTCGGTCGGAACTTGATCTGCGCAGTCGCTACCTGTAATAAATAATTCTCCTTAAGTAACGTTGTGCCAATAAATATGTTGTAATGGTCGGAGTCGCGATCCGTCCCTGTAATGGAAGCACCGGAGTACAAGCCGGACGAAAGGGGCCGAGCTTGTAAATTTTTTGGAGCACCCTGTATAGTGAATTGAAAATGTGTAAAACTGCCAACAGTAACTTCGACGGTTGAGCCAGCTCGTTCAGGCGAAGGCGAGCAAAATATCGCGAGTTCTGTAGAGTAGTAATTTTGCGAACAAGTAATGGATTACCAGTTGGAAATGAAATACGGGAAAATGAAATTTAGTGGCCACGGTATAACGAGTACTGTAATCAGACGATCAACTAGCACAAATTAAGATGAAGTTCTAAGACGACCGAAAAGCAAAGATTAGATATTGAGACGCTGGAAAAGTACGTGGTTAAAATTAAATGCATTCAAAGTAGCATAAACAAAGTAAGTGAACTAAGTAAGTCACAGCAGTAAGTGGAACAAATAAGGGAAATTTAACGAATGAAGAAACCCTTTGCCCTAACACTAACGCCAAGATCGCTAAATATAATAATATCGTGACGTAGCGCCCACTAAGTTTATATGTCGCCTAAGAAACCCATAGCAACACCTGAAACGCGGTGAGCAAAATTGTAGTAACTGAAAAAAATAAAAAAAAAGTGAAAAAGAGAAAAACCAAATATTTTAAACAAAAGGAACGTGTATTTATAGTTTACGTAAATCTAGATATAGGCCATACATTGAAAAGTTAAAGTCGTGTCTGACGAAATTGGAATTTATGTAGAGTAACTAAGTGGTCTAAGAATCCAATGATTCGAGAACGAACTAAACGAGTTATGTACAAGGCATAAATTTCGAACCAGCTGTGAAGTGACGATAACAAAGAGATGTTCATTCAAGAATCCTGTTAGTTTATTAGTTCAGCGTGGAATCGAAACCGAAGTAGAGTTAGATATATGTAAGAATTTGTGTAAGGTGATATAAAGTAATATCGCGAGTTGAAAATTACCTTTGCATTGTTAATTATTTTATGGCGTAGATTAAGGGGACTGTAAGGTAGAATGTAATATAAATAAATAAGCAAATAGTATTGTGTTGACTTTCTCTTGCAAAAATCTAGTTTAAAATGTGATATTTTATGGAAATGCTAGTTACATAGTCGTAGTCCCAAGTCATTGGTTAAGTCTAAGCCGAATGTGAGGTGAGCAAGTTTTCAATATAGTAATTTTAACAGTCTGATTGGTTTTCAGGCGTGATTCCCTAATATATGGATAGATATATAAATATTTGATAAAATATAAGCGATGTATCAATCTGTTCTTAATCTGAGCGATCGGGATTTCGCATAATTTATACTAATTGTGTATAACTGTGAATTTCATATATTTAAGAAAGGAATATTTATGCAAAACTAAATTTCACAATTATCAAATTTCATTTTTACAATTATTGCTTTAACATTCGAAGGAAAATTAATTTTGCTACACTATGTATGAGTCTAGAATTCACTACGATTAGATTTAGGAACTATGAGAATCTTTTTCTGCTGGGAGTTTGAATTTCCAGCTACGCATCACGCGAGCGGCCACGACACTAGCGGAGGAATGCTTTGCTGACTTGCGGAAATCCAATCCTACATCCGCACTGGTCAACGACTCTCCACTTCCGCGGCTCAAGAGTGATCATCAAACATTAAGTACCAAAGACAATAATTGAACATTTAACACATTGACCATGTGGAATAATTTCAATGTTCATTTATCTTAATTAATTGATTACTGTAACTTCTTAATTAATATTTAATACTTCAGGGAATTATTAACAATGTCACATAATAGCAAGGAACTTAAATGATTTTTCCCACTATGCAAAATTTGGACAGTTCCAGTAAATAATTCAATGGAAATATTTCACTCAAGAATGTCCACAGTTAATTTCAAGGAAGTAATTCATTGTAAGTGTAGTTCAGTGTATCGTAATTTTAACCAACTAGGAAACATTTATGGTGTGGTGTGGTTTGAATTTCCAACTACTTGGTGATAGCGATAATATCTAAGAATTAATTATTGTTCCGACATTCTGTAATTCAGGAAGTTTGTACATTTTAGTTTACGATAGGAAAATAAGTAGTAATACCTTTCGAAAGTTAAAGTAGTTTGTCTGGGGAATAACTTAGTAACTTCTAAAACAGTGTTGTAACTAGAATAATATTCTCTTGTAACTTTTAGAAACTTAAAACAACTAACAGATTTGACTTAAAGTTTTGTTAAAATGTGGTGAATAGCATTAAATATAACAGATACCAGACGTTATGAAATATTTACGGATCGAGTGAATATTATAAAATGAATGAATGACATTTTCATGTACTGTGCTTGATAGCTATTATTTGTTCCAATATTTAATTCAATTTGTATAATTATAAATTTACATTGAATTTCAGCATTTCTAATACAAATAACACTTGGTAATTCTAATTTAACAATGTGTATACTACACACCGATTAATTCAAACAGTGACAATTTTTCTAGCAATTCACAGTAGCTAATAAGTGATTGATGTCTTCATAGACTGAATTCTTCAATGTTTGATTTTTATTAAGTTGATAAAATTCAATTGTATCCAACTGCAAGGATTAACCCGACATGCCAATTTTAACATTCAATTGGTTTAATAATTTTTCTGGAAGTAGACTAATTGGATTATGCACACAACCCTCCTAGTTGTAAATTGTTAACACGACATTTTGGGGACAAAATGGCACTTTTGGAAAGGGGAGGGGTGTCAGAATCGTAATGGATATATATGTTTATTTAAAGGAAATTAGAATATTTTATTGGAATTCATTTCAGTAGCGAGCAGGCCAGTCTTCGCACGCGCCGAGCTGAGCGTAGTGTTGTTTGTTAGGAATGTGCTGAGACGCTGACTCGATCGATATTACTGGTTGGAACTGACTCTCTGACGTCAATAAAGTTCACCTTCGAGGTAGCAACAAATTATTAGCTCTCACTCTGCGGGCAGTCATCAACGAGTAGATAGCTCATTTTCCGCCGGTAGATTTCATCAGCCAGTATGGGTTTCTAACAGTAAAACCGACTCTCTTCGCACAAGTCTGTTCACCATGTAGGCCCTGCAAGATCATGGGGCGGCATACCATCAGCCACTTAGCTTGCCATCCAATCATACAACAATCCATTAGTCTACGATTTATTACTCAGTCAGATGCAATTAGCATCTTAGATAGGCGCTGTCGGGAGGATCCTCGCAGTCATGTTATCGGCTGTATGTTCACGGCTTCCAATGACATTAAATGGGACCTCATAACCGCTAGATGCCTGTTATCATTCATAATAGGATAGAATATCAGCTGGTCATCTAACACGTACCAGCCTTCCCCTATCCTGGTTGCCGAACCTATTAATCGGCTGGTGTCATATTATTCCTGACAAATTACATCTTATTAACTAGCCCACAAGACGCAAGAGCTCAAGACCATCAAGATAGAAGAGACTTCTGCAGCTGCAAGAACGCCACGAGGTTAGTTAAACTCTCCTCTAGAGTCCCACCACAGTTAAAGTCAACAACGAACCCAAATCTATCCCTCGGCTACCCTGTCAGTCCTGTCAGTCAGATAGGGCTCTTACACCACCACATATTTTCTATTGATTGAATTATGTACTCAATCATCGTTCTACTCACCAAGTGATAATGTCAAATGCAAGGTAATCTCGCGCACCGAGAGTTCAATGTGTTGATTTGTATTTCATGGAATTCACTTTAAAAAAATGTGTAAATCTTATTAATAAAAGTTCAGTATAAGATTTGCGAGATTGACATTAAAATGGTAAACATAAATCAAACACATACAAAAAAAGCTTTTTTTAAAAAAAAAAAAAAAAAAAAAATTGTCGTGATAGATTTTATATTCAACAGTTCTCACATTTTCTGCCATTTGCTTTTTTATACATTACATAAAAGTTTAGGAGCATTGGAAATCGTCGTAGTTTGTAAAATTGTTTCCTAATGCGCCGGTATTTTCATTGATAACAGGAGATAGATCTATCAGACCACATGAAAACGATTAGAATATTCGTACTGTACTATGATTTCACTCGGTTACAAAGATAAAAATACTCTTTTGAACTTGTGACGAATCGTTTGAAGTAAACTGTTTAAAAATTTGAAACCTTTAATCTTAGGTATCCTGTCATAGGTGTAAAAGGCATAGTATGATGAGCTATATTCATAGCAAGCTGTTTCTACCATGGAATACAACAATTTGTTACAGAAATTTCTTTTTTTCTTTTAATTGGCTCTTCTGTAGCCATTATAAAAGAAATTTATGTTATTTCTAGTCTAAGAAACTTTGCTCCCCTTTTAATTTGTCTTTGCAGTGCCTACACTTACACCCAAGTTCTATGCTCCACACGAGGTGATCAGACCGCAGGATGTAGACACTGCAATGGTGGCAAGGATAGAAGACGCCAGCCGCAAAGGACCGAAAGATAAGTGGGACTTCCCGCAGACTGGAAATCAGTGGTAAGGGAACGTCACGTATCAGTCTCCTGCCAATACTTTAGTTTTACATTAACCTGCGTTTACGGCGTTACCATTATATCTAAATATTGCCTGACATCGGGCAAAGTTTTCCCGCCATACTCACTGTTTTTCTTTTCCATATATTTGTCTAAAGTGTTGACTCGACAATCTAAATGAAACCCAGAGGACTCGTATCGTAAAATCAAACGTGCATGTTCCTGGATCAGTGTAGTCATTTCAGTTTTTATACTATTCTAAGCACTCCTACCAGCTGTGTTAGTTACAGTAATAAATAGATCAACTAGGTTATAGTGGCGATAATGCTTAATACCTTAGATTTCCAATGAAACCGTCATCGGCATGTATTATTGCTACAAGTTTTGCAGCCTTCGCGTATGTGTGTATGGGGGACTTCGAAATGATTCAGTTTCGGAGATTTTCACCAAGCGGTCTGCGCTCGTCTTCGCAGTGAAATGTGTTTCCCGGTTTGAATTTCCTTTCGATTCTGTGCACTACATGAATTCTCTCAATATTATTTAAAATAATAATTCTAATAACACAGCGCTTATACACACAGATTATTGCATCTATCCACCCACCCTCTCCTCGTCACAGATTGTTACTTTCATGAAGTCCTTATTTATGTACAGAATCTGCATCTCCACTAATGAGCTTTTATCAAAATAGAAAACACAACAGTAAACAACACAGTGGAATCTGTGCTAATGTGCAAAAAGGAATTCAGTCCTTAATGTAGATCCAATTGTGTCATTTCTAACAGCTACTGAAAACAGCTGCCTGGAAACCGTCTTATTATTTGTCAATTCAAAAAAATTATACACGGTTTTTAAGGTGTCAAGAAAAGTTAGTAATCGAAAACATTGATTATAAAGTGGGCATTACTTCCCGCAGACAGTGTTTATCCTGACACACAACATGTTTAAAAAAATATTAACCTTTCGCGTCTATCTGTCCGCAGTTATGGATGGAATCTGCAAAGGCTCATCGACAAAGATCCGTTTGATCGCCGCCTCAACTTCAATCGTCTCTCCACTCCCATCTCCACCTGGGGCGGCGTCATGCTGCGCTTCAAGATGATCCTGCGTTAGGGACAAAGAGTTCCTCTCCGAAACAATCATGTAATCTGCGAAGGCATGCAAATAAATCATGAAGCAAATTTAATTCACTTTTTTTATTTTGGATCTAATTTTCGCCTTTCTGATGGCTACAAATCTGGCAGCAACCATAAGGTCATGCCTCACGCCTATATATTAATAATGTATTTGTTTATTTGTATTACGAATTATAAATGTGGAATACTAATTCTACTATATGAGTACTTCTGAAGGAAAGCAGTAACTGGTCGATTTAGAGTCGAGTAAAAGGAACAATTATGAAATTAGGAATGGAGAAGATGGAAAGAGAAAGTTCGTTATAACAAAAATACGGAATAAACTGCAGAAATTATAAAGCAATTAGTTGGATTCTAAACGGAAAAATCAATTGAATTATATAACGTTTATTATAGTGTTCTGGTAGCTCAGTGACTAAAGCCGTTTGCTTTCAAAACGTTCGCTGGTTCAGCCCCGGGCACGAATCCCGGCAGGCGCGGGAATTTTGAGAGTTGTGTTTAATTATCTGAGATATGCCAGGACGCTCCAAGGTTCGGATTCCACGTTAAATTGTAGGTCCCAGAGGAAAGGAACTGGCCGTCCTACCTCTGCCACAATGGCTTAGTATGTCTCGTTCGGGAGGATCCAACCAACCTTCGGGTTGTGGACTAAGTTAAGTTAACGTTTATCATAGCGGCCGACTAATAAGTTACGCAGAAGTTGAAATTGCAATTAGGTTGTGATTAAATATGAAAAGTTGTGAAATAAAATTTGTGTTTGGTTTAACTTGCGAACGAAGTGGGTGCGCAGACTTCCGCGGTCGTTGTCAATGTAATCTTGGTTGTCCGGGTTGAACGGCGTCAATTTGTTGAAACCTAACGTTTCGGCCATCATTTTGTGGCCAGTACTCTGAAGAAGGCCACAAAATGATGGCTGAAACGTTAGGTTTCAACAAATTGACGCGGTTCAACCCGGACAACCAAGATTACGTAATCACGAAGTGTTTTGAGGTAACAGAGAAAAAAAAGGACGAAGTGGTGAAACCATCAAGTAACCATTATTTGCCGTTCAGATTCCCGTTAACGAAGGAGGTGAGTCTAACGAAATATACGTGATGATAGAACAGCTCCTCGCACAACAAAAGAAGCAGAATACTGATTAATTTCAGTCACAAATTCTATAAAATTCGCCCCACTTCTCAACAATGCCGACCCACATTCGTACGTCTATCTTTCAAACCCATTCAGATATACATTGCTTGGTGAATTAAGCAATTTCAACAAAGTAATATCAGATATGGCAAAATAACATCAAACAGATTTATTTGATTGTTTTTCTCACAACTTACAAGCTAAATTAGATATAAGTGTCTTCAGTATTTGTCGTTGGTAGTGTACTATAGATCCGCTATATTCGAGATGGAACAGTGAAAATAAATTTTGATGAGACGTGTATTGGTGAGGCTACACTTCTGGGGCTGTTTTTCTTGTTTATAGAGAACACATTTTATTGGAATGCAGTAGGATAGGTGAACCGTCCACATTAAGTGATTCTTACGTCACAAATTTGGATGCCAACTACACAAATGGTTACTGATCCTCACATTCTATATGATCATTCGGCTGTGTACTAGTTATTTTCCGAATAAAATTCACTTTGTAAGTAATCTCCTGGACAGGTAAAGTAAATAAATAGTGTCGATGTTGCTAAATACTCATTCCTTTGGCTGCGTCTCGAAAATAAGTACCGATGTACCGACATTGAATAAATGTGAATTGAAATTAATCTTTGAGTAATTCAGTTATGGAACATCGTTGTTATTAAGATATTTTAAGCAATTACTTTGGTGGAAATTGAAATCACCAGGTGAATTTTTCAATCTTTAAGATTACTTATAAGGTTCCTGGCCGCAGCTCATGCTACTCAGTTCTAATTGATCTGCCTTCATGAGAAATCCGAAGAGCAAGAGGGTGCCTCGACCACTCTCCAGCAACCTGCAAGAGGCCGCTTCCAGCAGTGGATCATTCTTTATACAGAGAAGTACCAACGCCCAGTGGCGTACCTAGGGTGGGGTAGGTAGGTCACGTGCCCTGGGCGCCATTGAAAGGGGGACGAAAAATTCTCAAATTATTAAACTTAAAAATCAAAATAAACCTGCAATATAATTCATATTCAAATACCAGCGCGCGGCTGATAAGCATTCGCGAACGAGCGAGAAGGAATGAGTAAACAGCGAATCGCAACACGATTGGAAGGTATATTGCGTGCTCTGTCCAAATTGAATGGACCAATAGTAGCGGCCTCTGCCCCGCACCCGCACTGGCAAATTTTGTTCTAATGTTATGGGACAAGCGATACTTTCTCCATTGCTTAATTGCTGATGGGATGATTAGCGTGGCTCAGTTGTGTGTTTCATTTGCATTGCATGCTTCGCGAGCGAGCGTGAAGCTACTTCATTTCGCAATAAAACCAACACAATTTGAAACGATTGTTTTCAAAGAAAAAACAGAGAGGGCCTGAGGGACGGAAAAAAAGAAAACTGCAGGATGAAGTAGCACAAAAATCCAGTAAGCACGTTGTGATGATCATATGGTTATATTATGGACTATTATATAGTATGCAAGTATATTAATATGCATACTCCTTGAGATTGGGTTACATTCGTGTTCCTTTTGTTTGGGACCGTGCCCAAACTATGTGGCTCGGTCCAAGGGGGGGGGGGGGGGGGGAGGGGTTCCCTGGACGGCTACGATGGGCTACGTGGGGGGAGGGGTAGTTCCAAGCCAGGCCACGTAGCTTTCCTTTCATAACATTTTCCACAGTTAAAATGAGGAACAGAACTCACAACAGCATGTGAATATTTATTTCCCTCAGTTAATTATCTCCGTATGAAATTTACAATAGTTTGATAAGAGAAAACAGTACAAAATGTCTTCTGGAATCAGAAGGGAAAAAGGCTACGTGCTTCGTGGAAAGGGGGGGGTGGGGGCGTGTAGAGGCAAAAGCCACGTGGGGCTACGTGGGGGATGGTGGGGGGATCACAGGAGGCCAAAATGGAGCTACGTGGTTTGTGCACGCTCCCTTTTGAGATGATGTTGGTTGCCAGGAGCGACAGGTTAAAGCCTATATGGTAGAGGCGTTATATTAAGTTCGCAATTTGGATATGTTGATTGAGAAATATTAATATGAGAAGTCCGATTTAAAGATTAACGGTCGTATTTACAACTGGTGTTGGTGCAAGTTGTTAAACCATTAACTGGATAAATAAAAGTTTTCCCAGAACAATAAATGACTTACGCATCGGTTCATATGTAGATGCTAGCTAGATAAAAATATAAGATAAAGGTTAAAAGTGGAAACTACATACATAAGTAACCAAGAATAAATCACCACATGGCGACTCGAGACAGTTTTGCTCTACAGCCTGTAGATCCATGGAAGTAAGGAAGCAAAATAGTGACGAAAAAGAACCTGAAAATACTGATTGACGCCGACTGAACTTTGGCGGTTAACAGAATCGGCAAGCGAAATAACATCACAGAATTCCACGGCTGCCAACGTTGACGAGAGAACAAGCTAAGTCAACCTTTTCAAGACGCATACTTTGGAGAAATTCGCCGCCAGTTAATTTAAGTTTTGTCTTAAAAATGATTGTAACAAAGGTGAACCAAAGTGTACGATCTTTGATTTTCATATAAATTTATAATTTTGTATATATATATTTCACATAGTACGAAATTCATGTTCGCCACTATTTCAAATATATTTAATCGAGGATACAGATGTATCCAGTTGGTACAGTGACGTATGTGGAAATATATATTAATATTTACAATCCTTTACGTAAAGAATATTAGTAAACAGATAAATATTATTTCTTGATATAATATCATGGAGAATAATATTAATAATGGTGTGGCAGGCACTGCATTTAACAACTTAGTTCTAGCGGCGGGAACGATTGTAATGTCACCAGAAGCGACTGGAAATGTTTTAGATGCAAGTAGCACTCCACCACACATGCAGCAATACTCACCTCCATTTTTAGGATTCTCATCTCTAAATCAAAATACAGTCTCTAGGTGACCCACTAAGTAGTGAACTTGAGCTGAAATCCCTTATATTAGGATTGTACTCAAAATTGAGTGACCTTGAATCAAAACTTGAATCACAAGCTACTGAAGTGAAATCACAATTCAGTAACCTTGAATCAAAACTTGAATCACAACTCAGTGACCTTGAATCCAAACTTGAATTACAAGCTACTGAAATGAAAACACTATTTGATCAACAGTCATCTGAAGTCCAATCATTTAAAGCTCAAATAGAAGTACAAGCGAATAAATTAGAACAACATACTGTCACGACGGAGAAACAGTCAGTAATTTTCCATGCGGCAATAACAAACATACACGAAAAACTTCACAGTTTGGACAAGAAAGTTGTAAAATGTGAATCAAAATGTTTAGCTACCAGTCAAATTTTACACAGTACAATCTCTGACAAAATAAAAGAAACTTCATCATCTCTACATGTCGAAGTTCAAAAACAAATTACAGAACAATTTCAAGCGATGGAGGGACACTTACATACATTTCATGGTAAGCTAGGGGACAGACATAATACAACAGAGAAAAGAATATCAATAATTGAATCTTCCAACAACGACATAAACAAGAACTTGGGAGAAATTCAAGATTACTATAATGGAGTACATCAACAGCTGGGAGACATACACCTGAAGGTGCAGTCAATAAGTGGTCCACATTTACCCATCAGTGTAAGAGAGAATTTTGAAATAGACAACTTTACGGGTCAGGGTGGCATACACCCGGTTAGTTTCATAAATAGTTTTGATAAATTCAGAACATTTAATCTATACAATGATAGTGAAAAAATCAATTGTGTATTCCAACATATGAAAAAAACAGCGTGCGTATGGGGTAAAAGGCAAGTACAAATTTGTGACACATACCAAGAATTTGTAAAAAAAATTCTTGCTCATTTTTGGTCACAGGAAAAACAGTGGGAAGTGCGTAGGGATTTATGGGGCGGTAGACGCTACCATAGCAATCAAGAATCATTACATGATTTCTTTTTACAGGAGGAAGCATCAAAAAGCTACTATCTGGATATGCCACCTCCGGAGGAGGAGGAAGTCGTGACATTCAACTCTTACTAATAACACATAATATCAAGATTATAGACGAAGCGGGGGAATTCCTAGCAAGGCTAGATAATCAACACAGAAACTGGAATCATCAGGAAGAAAATGGGGATAAACACTATTTAGGAATTTTTTTTTTTTTTTTTTTTTTTTTTTTGTAACTGCTTTACGTCTCTTTTTAACATCGAGGTCTTTAGAGACGGGAAAGGATGATGGGCAAGGATGGGGGCAAGGAATGGGAAGGAATTCGGCCATGGCCTTTTGAAGGAAGCATCCCGGCATTTGCCTGGAGTGATTTGGGGAAACCATGGAAAACCCAAATCTGGATGCCCGGACGGGGATTCGAACCGCCGTCCTCCCGAATGCGAGGCAAGAACGCTAACCGTTACACCGCCCCGCTCGGTCTTTAGGAATCAGGCGGACAAGCAAAATGACCAAAGTATTGGTTCGAAAGAAAATACAAACTTTAGTAGAAATGGTGGGGGATGGAAATACCAATGAGGTAAAGCAAATGTGAGGGGATTCCAGAGAGGGAAAGGTTTTAGAGAAGAAACAGGAGGGAGTCCAGGAACCTCACAACAATTCCAGATAAACATAGACCAAAAAAACTAATACCTGCTAACGTTGTGGTCCAAACGGAGGCAAATTTAAAAATCGGACCATACCCTTGTATAGCAAAGAAGGTGGTGAGACTGTGCTACAACAACAACCCCACTGATGACTTATGGGATGAAGAATTTGAGTTACAGGAAAGATGTGTTAGGGTACTGATGATTCGTTTATCTGCATTTGGAAAGACTATAAATATTTTGATTGATTCTGGTGCAGAGATTTCCCGTGTGTCTGAAGCGTGTTATATATTGTTTAGTCAGGTAGTGACAGTTTGTTCATTGCCAGTAGAAGGCATGACGGTTACTATGGCTACAGCTAAACGCAGCAAACAAATAAGATTGCAGATGTTACTAGAAGGTACAATAAAAACACATTCTATAGAGGTACCTGTATTTGTAGTACCGGATCTTACGACAGAGTGTATTTTTGGAGTAGACTGGATGAGTGCTTTTAAGAATCCTGAATTATGAAGAGGAATTTCTGGAATTTCAAGTAGAAGGAAAAAGAGTTAGAACAGAAATAAACACTTTATGGGAGGGTACCTCAGTATGCAACATATGTGTATCGTCATGGGGGCCATCAGCAGGAAACTGCAAAGATTATTATTTCGCAGACAGGTTAGAACATTTGTGCCAATATGCCATGCGATGCACTAGTAAAAATATAGGGGAGTGTAAGTTAGTAACACTTTCCAGACACACAAATATTATTTTGAATGTGATAAACAAAACATGAGTGGAGAAGATTGGTCTTTTCTAGAAAAGGTTGAACGGCAAAACCACAATCAACTGAAAAGTATAATATGGAAATATACTGATGTCTTTTCTGACCGACTAAGAAGAGTATCAAATTATGAATGTCACTTCTCAGTCATATGTCATTCGCCTTTTTTCGTAAAACCATATGTCATACCTTTAGTAAAGCGTAATCATGTCGACTTGGAAATAAATATGATGCTTGACTGGAATATTTTAGAGAGGTCAAACAGCCCATACAATAACCCGTTAGTGGTAGTAACAAAGGCCAATCAGTCAGTAAGATTGGTGTTGGCTGCCCGTAGACTAAATGAAATTTTAATTACTGAATGTGATCATCCACCACCGATAGACGAATTACTCCATAACTTCCAGGGGAAAAAGTTTTTAACCTCTTTGGATTTAACGTTTTCCTTCTGGCAAATTCCAATAGCACAGGAATCTCGAAATTATACGGCATTTCTGTACAAAGGTAAAGCTATCAATTTACTGTATTACCTTTCGGCCTAAATAATGCAGTTGCGAATTTTATATGAGCATTAGATACTGTACTAAGGCGCGAACTGTTGTCTCAGGTATCGGTGTATGTAGATGAAATACTTATTGCAAGTAACACAATTGAAGAGCACTGGGACACATTGCAAAGAGTCTTAACGGCTCTGAAAGAAGGAGGGATGACCATTCAATTAAAAAATGTATATTCCTGAAATCCCAAATAACGTTTCTTGGACACATCATTTCACCAGAGGGTATTAAACCAAATGACGACAAGTTAGAGGCCATAAAAGGTTTTCCACGACCAACCAATAAGCAACAATTGCTAAGCTTCTTAGGACTATGCGGATACTACCACAATTTTGTAAAAGGTCAAATCGTAAATAGTCCGCATTTAGAGAAATTAAAAAGAAAGAGTACGCATTGGATTTGGACAGACGATTGTGAACGTGATTTCATATCCATAAAATAAGCTCTTCTTAATCATGTAGTCTTGAGTGCACAAGATTAGAACTTAGACTTCTGTTTATCCACAGATAGTTCAAACTATGGGTTGGGAGTTGAAGTGTTTCAACAGACCTGCGACGACTGAACACGGATTAAGAGAACGATTGCTTTTGCTAGCAGGGTCATGACCAAGGCAGAACGCAATTATTGTTATCACACAAAAGGAAGCTTTTGCAGTAGTGTGGGCTTTCCAGAAATTCCGCTACTTGCTACTGGTAAGAAAAACTATTGTTTTTACTGACCATAAAGCGTTGTCCTTCTTGACAAAGTGTAAACTAGTCCACGGGAGATTGGCGAGGAGGACACTGTTGTTACAAGAGTTTAATTTTGAAGTACGGTATATCTCAGGAAAGGAGAATATTGTTGCGGATGCCTTATCACGGTTACCTCTGGGAACATCTGCGGAAAAGTCGGTTGTAGCAAGTACACATACGCCAAAATTAATGTACATCAAAGGCACGATAGGTGAAAATGAAGTAAAGCGATGTTTGCGGTTTATGAAAGAGGAGCAAAGGAAGGATACAGCTATTACTGAAGTGTTGAAAAAAATAGAAAATAATGATGATCATTCATTATTAACAAAATTTTATTGTGAAAAAGGAGGTATCTTATTTAGAAGAAACCATGAAAAGAGTGAAGATTGGAAATTCTGGATCCCAGAACATTGTGTTGACCAATTTATTAGACAACACCATTCTAACTATGGACATTTTGGAGCAACGAAGTGTTACAAGATTCTTCAAGGAACGGTTTACTTCCCAAATATGTCAAAAAGGGTTTGTGATTTTATACGTTCTTGTGAGGTATGTCAAAAGAATAAACTAGACAATGTCAGAAGGGAAGGTGAAATGCAAAGTATAATACCAGAAAACCCACATGAATTAATTGCTTTAGATATCTATGGACATTACCAATGTCACGAGGGGGAGTAAGACAGATTTGTGTGACAATTGACGTTTTTTCAAAGTATGGGAAATTGTATCCAATTAAAAGGGTGAAAGCCAATGTTATTTGTTCTAATGTGATGTTTGACTACATCCCCCGTAAAACCAGAAAAAATTCTGACAGAAAACGCTCC